>WSXT02238752.1:0-15755 GCA_011762715.2 Neuroterus valhalla
ACATAGTGTTTCTTTTCTGTCTACAAGTTGTCGTTGACTTTTGTCATTGATAATGTTATATACATTGTTATATACTTGTTATAAACTTGATAAAAATATAAGGTGTCTTATAAGAGTGTTACATTTATCTTTTTTTTTCGTTAAACTGCTATTTTTGAAGGAACAAAAAATTCCCCCTTTTTTTTTAAATTCCCCTTTTTGGGATGAAAAAATCCCCTTTTTCCCCTAAAAATGAACTGCTGAACCACTGTGATCCCTGGCTACATTCAAGAGAATTAAACTCAATTCGAAATAATTCTACTAAGTGCAGGAGAATTCTCCGGATTTCAAGAGAATTATATTGAATTCAAGAGGACTCTGCTAAATTTGAGAGGTTCCACTAAATTCAGGAGAATTCTACTGAATCGAAGAAATTCTACTAATTTCGAAAGGAATCTACTAAATTTGAGTGAATTCTACTGGATTGAAAATTATTCTTTTTAAGTCAAGAGAATTCTACTCTAATCTAGGATAATTGTACTTTATTCAAGAGAATTCTTATAAATTCGACAGAAGTCTGTTGAATTTAAGTGAATTCTACTAAAGTCAAGGGAATTCTTCCAGATTGACCAATTATACTGAATTCAAAAGATTTTGACTCAATTCAGAAGAATTTCACTTAATTCTAGAGAACTCTAATGAATTTGTGCGAATCCTACTAAACTCCAGAGAATTCTACTGAAATGAAAATAATTCTACTAAATTTCTGACAATTTAACTTCAAATCAGAAGAATCCTGCTATATTAGTGCAAATTCTAATAAATTTGAAAGAATTCTATTCAATTCAGGTGAATTCTACTAATGTGGAGAGAATTTTACCCGAGATTCTACCATTATATTCAGAATAATTCGTCTAATGTCAAGAGAATTTGATTAAATTCAAAAGGATTCTACTAAGTTCAAAAGAATTCTACTAAACGCGAAAGAATTTTACAGAATTATAGAGAATTCTCCTAAATTTGAGAAAAATCTATTCAATCCATTTTTTATATCATATTCATGTGAATTTTATTATTATCTGTCAAATAATTATTCTCTAGTCATGAGAATTCTACTTTAATTTAGGAGAATTCCATTGTATTCAAGAGAATTCTCATAAATTCAAGAGGATTCTAATAAATTTAGGTGAATTCTACTAAATTCAGGGGAATTCTTTCAGATTAACAAATTCTACTAAATTCAAAATATTTTAACTTAATTCGGAACTATAATAAATTTGTGCGAATCCTGCTAAACTCAAGAGAATTCTACTAAATTCCGGAGGATTATAATGATCTCACGAGAATTCTACTAAATCTAAGAAAATCAGAAAAAATCTACTAAATTTAGGAAAATTTTATTTCAATTCAGGAGAATCCTACTACATTAGTGCGAATTCCTATAAATTCAAAACAATTCAATTCAATTTAGGTGAACTCTGCTAATGTGGAGAGAATCCCACCCGAGATTCTACCACTATGTTTAGGATAATTTGTCTCAAGTCAAGGGAATTTGATTTATTTCAAAAGAATTCTACTAAACGCGGAAGAATTCTAGAGAATTCTATAGAATTTTCCTCAATTTGAGAAAAATCTACTCAATTCATTTTTTATATCATATTCATGTGGATTCTATTATACAATGTCTAATTTTAATAAATTCAAGACAACTCTTAAAAATTTAAGAAAATCATATTGAATTTAGGATGACTATGCTAAATTTAAGGGGTTCACTATATTCAGGAGAATTATACTGGTTTAAAAATAATCCTTCTCTAGTCATGAGAATTCTACGATATATAAGAGAATTCTACTATATTCAAGAGAATTCTATTGAATTTGACTGAAGTCAGGGGAATTCTTCCAGATTACCGAATTCTACTAAATTCAAATATTTTGACTTAATTCAGAAGAATTATACTTAATCCAAGAGAAATCTAATAAAATTTGTGCGAATCCTTCTAAATATTGGAGAATTCTATTTTAATTAAAGAGAATCCTACTACATTAGTGCAAATTCCTATAAATTTGATTGAATTCTATTCAATTCAGGTGAATTCTACTAATGTGGAGAGAATTCGACCTGAGCTTCTACCACTATATTCAAATAATCCGTCTAAAGTCAAGGGAATTTGATTCAATTCAAAAGAATTATAATAAGTTCAAAAGAATTACACTTAACGCGGAAGAATTCTACAGAATTCTAGAGAATTCTCCTGAATTTGAGAAAAATCTACTGAATTCATTTTTATATCTATTCCATGTGAATTCTATTAAAAACTATCAAGTTTCTCTAAATTTGAGACAATTTTGCCAAATTCAAAAAATTCAACCAAATTTAAGTGAATTCTACTAAATTCAAGAGAATACTGCCAAATACAGAGAAATTCTACTAAATTCAAGAGAATCCTACTCTGATTCATGAGAATTATTTGTTTTTTGTCTTACTGTACGTGTTGGTTCAATTTCCTACCCTATTGTTTTGTGTCTTCGTCATCCGATCCAGTAATGTTAGAACTGCTACTTCCGCATGGAAATCGAAATGTTCAACAAACACTCGAAGAATAATGAAAACTGACATTACTTATCGGATGACCGTGTGAAACGAAACACTCATTTATTGTCGATTCCTCGTTCGAGTACCGTACCTTTTCTAAGCGTGTTTTTCAGCATAAATCTGGTGCCTTTGTTGATAACCACTTCAAGAATTGTTATCATTTTGTCTCTTATATTCATTGTTCTTCTATTCTACAATTTGATTAAAAAATATTTTCCTTGATAAGATAGCGCTGCTGTGACACCGATAAATTTCGAATTTCCAAGTTTCAAGGATAACCCTCGGGTGGGTGACCGTTCGGGATTCTCGCTTAGTCGTATTTTCACCCCGTTTAATTACTGCCGAGCGGAAGATTTGACGCCGAGGATCGGTGTAGGCATTTGATGCTATCGAATGTCTACATTCAAACTCGCCTGTCGGTAATCGACTGCGCTCAGGAGTTTTGGTTTTCTGCAGTTTTCCACTCATCTGACTAAATTTTCAGGCGAGTGCGAGCGTTTTAACTAAAAAACTCTGGCTTCAGACGGTAGGGGTTTCAGTGATTTAAAAAAATCCTACAATGGAATTTTACATGGAGGGAAAGATCTATTCTGATCTTATTTTTATTTGCATTTATGTCCCCCCCCCCCCCCCCCCTCTACGGTGTCATTACTTTTATGCTATTGGCTGGTATGCTATGCTCCTTGCTGGGCTTGCGATCGAAGTGGAGGAGCACCCGAGGGCATATCCAGACAACTCTGGTGAACTGTTCATTTGAGTCCGCCGTTGGACTGATGAGAACGGAGGGATCCTCACGGTGATTTTAATTACGTCCGTAAACTGTGCAAGCTGAAATTTAGTATCCTGCGGCCAGAAAGTGCAAGAGCTTGCACATAAACCACTGATTTTATTCCCGTCCAGCATACGACCTTAATATAAACTTTCGTTATTCCTTACCTTATAGTTTTACCTGAACACATCATTATACCATGGAATGGAATTCGAAAAAAAGTCCAACTGAAATAGGATAAAAAACCTGCTAAAATCTGTATAAAATATTTTTCGAAAATCCTATTCGATTCTTTGAGAATAAGCTAGGATAGCCATTGTGCTATTTCTTTCAGAAAATATCTATATGAAATTTGAATGAAATCCAACTAAAATCCGAAAAAAGTCCAAATTTTATGCCAATGAAATACGAATAAAGTTGGAGTTATTTATTATTATTATTATTATTATTATTATTATTATTATTATTATTATACAATTAGGCCAAGTCCCTTTCGGCGTAAGCGTAACTTGTTTGGTTCCAGCCTCGTTGAACCACTGGAGAAAAAGAAATTAATATGTGAAGATTTGGAAGTGGAATGGACATGGGAAAACCGGAACAAAACAATTTATTATTGGTTAAGTTACATGGTCTCCTGCAGTTTTATCTAGATACTCATGCAGCTTTGCCGTTTAGAGATGCTTCTACATTGAAATTTTTCACTTTTACACACAAAAAAAAAAATGCAAACAAATTTGGTAAAAGATTGGGAAAATAAACGCGGATTTAGGAGACTGATAGAGACATGTGGTTATTATCGAGCTTTCTTGTTTTAATTGAATTCGACCTTTGTTATTTCTAAAGACACTTAACTTAATTTCAAACAGAATTAAAACAGTCGATTTCTAACTTTCTCCCTTACGTTCTTCTCCCTTATGTTAACTTTTCAGTTAGAAGAGAAAAATTTTTAACAAAGAAGGACATAAATATTCAAGGAAATAGTTTAACTTTCACCCAGGCGGATGAACTTTCAACCCATATGATTAATCTTTGGCCAAAAAGTATTGATTTTTAACGAAAAAATTGAAGATTCAACTAGATAGTTTATTTTCCAACCGAGGAGATTCCTTTGTTTTCATTTTCATAATCAATTTATAAAAAAGGTAAATAATTATTATAATACATTTAAATAGTCTACAAAAGCCTTTCTGGTACCTAATGATTTTTCTTGTCCACGAGTGGAATTTGGGAATTTGTTGAAAGTATTCTGAACATTTACAAAAAGAATCCTTTATAATTTTGCGCCACTTAATTAGTAAAAATTATCATTTGAGAATTTTTCAATTCAGTATTATTATTATTCTTTGGTACTTTATTATCCAGAAATTTCTCAATTTGGGTTTTTCATACATTCGGAAATCTTATCATTTCGAATATTTTCTTTTTAGGAAATTTTACAGTGTCAGGAATTTTATTTTTCGGGTTTGGGCAGTTGTCCCGTCTGTTCGAGTAATTTGAGAAACTTTTCGATTAGCTTAGTTGGTAAATTTTTCTGCAGAGTCCTGAAGCAAAAATTCCTCATATCTACAGTGAATATCAATAAACTAGAAATTTGCTGGAAATTCCAAATTTCTGTCAAGCGGAAAACAGAATTTTTGAATCCAAACAAATTCTAAAGTCTGAATTATAATTCTTTACATGGATTCTCTTTTCCACTGTCCCAATTATAGTTCTTCACGCAAATCCTCTGTTTGAAAATCAAAATTATAATTTCATTCGGAAATTCTCTATTTCAAATTCGAAATTGCATTTTCCTACGGAAATTCCCTGTTTGGCTTATTCTTCATGGAAATCACCTGTTCCATAATGAGAATCATAATTATCTACGAAAATTTATATACTGCTCCAAAGTCTAAATAATTAAATATTTTAACACAATGAGTACAAATAAAGTACAAATAAAGTACGTAATACAAATTTTTTATGTATACGAAAATTCCGTGTTCAAAGTAAGAATTTATATCCATTTTCAACGTTTTTCATAATAATTAAGAAATATGGTAATTTCTTTTCTATATAATTTGAGAAAGGAAAGTTTCAATTTCTGGCAATTTTTTGTATGCAAAAATGAAAGAATTTTCGTAAACAGAAATAAGAAAATAAAAAATGAAGAGGGTTACCTTTATGTGCTGGAATCTTTGAATCAAGTTGATTGTATTTTCCTTTATTGTCCCCAAAGCATAATTCACATCAATATTCTCAAAAAAATGCATTATTATAGATTTACGAGAGAAGAAACTTTATTCTTCATTGCGAAATGTTGTTTTATAAAACATTAATCGGCCATGCCATGCTCGAAAAACTAGTTCACGTCTGATCACTGAAGTGAAGCAGCGCTCGGTGTGGTTAGTACTTGGATGGGTGACGGTCTGGGAATACCACGTGCTGTTGGCATTTAACTCAACCAGTTATGACTGCGAGTTACGCTCACCTCGCGAGAAATTATGATTTAATGGTACAAAAAAAAATTAATTTGCCAGTTTTACTACGTAGTTGAAATATTTGATACCTAAAATTTTTCTTTTCATTTTTTAATCGTTTTTTTTTCATAAATGATTTAATGACACTTCATGTGGAAATGTCCAAAAATGTATAAAAGAGTCGATTGCTGATCTTGATCGACAGCTTTTGATATAGTTTGACACGTATCCTACTACAATATTCGATGTCGTCCGGTCGAGCGATTGTGATTGCAATCGATCAAAATGCCTTCATTGAGGAAAGTGTCAATGTGACTCATATCTCTAGATCGATCGACAGATTGCTTGTGAGTTATGAAAGGATTTTTCATGCAAAAATGTATTGCATTGAAATGTGAAATTGAGATATTATCAAATTAAATGATCATAAATTAATTTAGTAGTTAAAAGAATTGGACAAATTTAACTTTAAACGCCTCTGATTTCAGATTAAAAATGTTATAGTATTCGATTTCGGACTTTGAGCCATGTTTTTTGTTTAGGAAAGTCAAGTGTTTACATCTTGTTCAATTGCACGTGTGTTTTCCAACAATACTGATTCTTCTTCCGATAAAACTTCTACTCCTGAAGTTCTTTAGTATGGTGTATTCACGATGGCTATAACTGACAGATTCGAAAATATATCTGACAAGTCTCACGATAGCTGTAACCATTTCTCAAAAATATGTGTTGTTTCTATAGTTTTTTTTCTATTGATTGAAAATTTGTGTTCCGAATATTTAGAACCTTTTCTTGATTCTTTTGATGAAATCCGTATTAAAAGAAAGCTTAGAATTTGTGGTTTATAACTTTGAATAGACATTTCAGAAGGTACTGTGATATTGATCAAAATAATTATAATACTTCATAAATCGAGGAGGCTGTATTCAGAACCAAATATGGTGGTATGAGAAACAAATAAGGAACTCTGAATTTGGTTCAAGCGGGGAATAGGTTCTGAATTCAGTTTCCCCGATGTTTAAAATGTCGCGTTTGTCCACCCATGGTTATAAACAGGATCCATTCCATATACAAGATTTGATGAAGCAAAATTAAAATTTTTAAAAGCACTACTGCTCCGTACAATATGGAATGTAGTTAGGGTGAGTTCGTATACTAAGCAGTCCAGCTCTAGAAACTGAATTCAAATTATATTTTGAAAAATTATAAAATAAATTTTCTGTGTAAATATCCCAAGATATAAGGAATCCAGTTTTGAAAATTATTATTTTAGCATGTACATAATGGAGAATGCTTCGTGTCATTTCACATTTTGATTTTCCATGTACGCCAAAATCCATCTTTGAGAACTTCAAATTATACTCATTATGCATTTAACTACCCTCTTCCATTGCGGCAACATTATGTTGTCATAAATTTTGGATTCACTGTTGACAACATAACTGTTTATTTTTCTGATAAAAATAAAATTGATTCTAAAACAGAACAACTGAATTCTGACTCTTTATACGGACTCACCCGAACATTTTATCCGAATACGAGGATACGTAGCAAAATTTCTGTTGTTTTTCAAGTCTATTTATCCTACAAATATTGCTCCAACTACAATTTTAAGTAATTCATTTGAAGTTCTATTGTAGTATACTATTTTCAATGAGAATAAATAAATATCATATATCTGACCTGGGACAGGGGATTTCCAAAAATAATGATAGTTTTTATTTAAGGGCAGAGAGATTCAGTGAAGAAGTATGTTTCCACTTGAAACAGGGAATTTTTCACATGGAACGGCAATTTTTCAAATTAATTTTAATCCGGCTTCAGAAGAGAGGCATTTTCGTTCCTCCTATTTCAAATTCGTCACAATTTTAAAGTCCCCTCTTCCTAATTTTAGGTGAAGAAACTATTTCAAACAGTCTTTAGAGAAGAAGCTGTATCTCGAAGAAGAAATATTTCTGAATTATGATAGAGAACTTGTTTACATTTTCCATTGCGAATTCGTCCTTTTTTAGTTGAAATCAACTACTTGTTTTAAATTTAAACTTGTTTGTTGAAAATCACATTTCGTTTATTCACCTCTGGTTGAAATTATAATCACTCAGTTAAAAATCAATTCAACTTTTTTCGGTGAAAATTCAAGTATTTAGTTGAAAATGGATTTTCGAATTTGAAAATAATAATTTAAAATTTAATAATTATTTTAAATTTAAATTTAAAAATAAATTTAGATTCATTTTTTCAATTTATTTAAATTCATAAAATGAGTAAAAAGAATGTTTGTTAAAAATAATTGAAAATTGTAATTGAAATTAAACTTTTTTTTAATAATGATGTACTTCGTGGAAAATTTGCCTTTTTGTAGAGAATTATTCTTCATGGTCAAAAATTTATTTTTTAGCTTAAAATACATTTATTCCCGTTGAAGATTCATCATTATACCTGAAAATTCATCAGTTTGGTTGAAAATAAATTTCTTCAAATGAAAATTTGACTGTTTCATTTTTAGTGGAAAATTGATCTTTTCTAGTTCAAAATTCGACAATTCGGTGAGAATTTTTTGTTTGAATTGAACATTCAATTATTTCGTTGAAACTTCACACATTTTGTTGAAAAATCGTTTTTTTTTTTGTTGTAGAAATTGATCTTTTTCTTTGGAAGTTGATATTCTTCTTCAAAAATTATTCTTTACGGTAACAATTCAAGTTACACATTTGAACATTTTTCATTTTAGTCGAACATTTATCTATATTCTAGTTTGGAGCTCTTATGTTTGGTTTTGAATTAATTATTTGAGCCAAAAATGTCACTATTCCATTTTTGTTAGAAAATTTTCATTTCTATAGTTCGAGTTTTAACCAATTTGTTGCAAAATTGTATTTTGTGGTTGGAAATTATTTTATTGTCAAAAATTGAACTATTCTAGTCAAATGTTCAGCATTTTAGTTGACAATTCGTCTTTCTGGTTTAAAATCCAACTAATTCAGTGTAACATCTACATTTTCATTTGATCCTTTATTGTTTTGTGTAAAAATGAAATAATTTGTTTAGTTAAACATCCATTCTTTCAATTTAAAATTTTAGTATTCCCATTCTCGTTGCCAATTTATCTTTTTCAGTGAAAGTTAATTTATCTGTTTGGAACCTTAACTCCTTCAGTTGAAGATTCTTTTTTTCAGTATAAAACTCTTATGCTTGGTTTGGAATTGTTTTTTTGAACTAAAAATGTTACTGTTACATTTTTGTTGGGAAATAAATATTTTTTGAGTTTTTTTTTTGTCTCAGAAAATTATTCCTTTCTATTTGAAAAGAATCTTCTTGTTTGAATATTCACCTTTATGGTTGAAAATTGAAGTGTTTCAGTTGAATATTTATCTTTTTACTTTGAAATTCACCTTCTTGGTTAAAAAATGAACTATTTGGTTGGAAATCCGTTTTTTTGGTTATCGTGAATTGATTTTTTTTTTCATTTGCAAGTTTAACTGTTCCAATTTTTGTGAAAAAATGATATTTTTTTCTTAAAAATTTGAGTATTCTTTACAAATTCATTATTGTGTAATGTTTCACCCTGAAATTTGAATAAAAAAATTGGTATTTTCCTGACGATTGTTTTTCAATTCAAAATGCATTAAAAACATGGTTTTTATTTATCCAGATATGTACTCGAATCTTGATTTGGATTGTAATAATGATAGTCCATGCTTGAGTGAAGCAGAAAGTTTTTGAGATTGTACCATTTATTCGCGGCACCTTCAGAAGACAAAACCGAAGAGTACCACCAACCTGTGGCGATAGCAAGACCGTGACGGCCACTGGGCATTGGCCTTCTCGTTCACTTTGCTTGCGTACTTCTTCCCTCTCTCTTTCTTCGCTTTGCGTAATATCTTCTTCTCCTTCTTCTGCTTCTTCTCGCCACAACCACTATAGTCCCACTCGCGGTCGCAGTCTCGTTCTCTCAGTTCTTGGCCAGGTTCGATAAAAAGTTTAAGGCAGGCCAGCGTCCCCCTCTCTCTCTCAGCGAAAAAATGAGCATACAGTATTACTCTATGTGTTGGTATATTACATATACCTATGGTATACGTGCGTGTACAAATATTCTTAATATGCGCCACTCGCGTGCTACAATTTACATATACTTAACTTTTAATGTCTGATCTTAAAATACATTTCAGTTTATTTAAGAAATGTTGAGTGTGCTTTTATGGCTTGTATTCAATTATGATACTTTTTTGTGTGGAAGTATCGAATAGGATTCTGGGGTGATCAGTAGAATGATTGGTCACCTTCCAATGATAGGCCACGTTGTTTATAGCCAGGGAGGCAACTAAACCGGAAATGACCGGGAGTTTAATTCAAAAATCGGGAAATTACTTGACTTAACATACACTATTCAAAATTTTACCTTAGAAATACGAGAAATGACCGCTTTCTTTTTATTAATTAAGAAGAGATATTATCATTTGGTTTTCAAAATGTAACGTTCCTTTTGTCTAACTCTGGAAATTTTTAAATATATCTATACTTTATGTTTTATAATGAAATTGATGATAGCCCAAACATACAGAAAGAATTTTTTTTCTCAATTTTTTCAAAAAAAAATGTATTCATCACGTTTTATTTGCTTTCTCCGCATTTATCTGACTTGGGACAGGGAATTTCAGAAAATAATTCTAGTTTCCATTCTAGGGCAGGGAGTTTCAGTAAAGACATATTTCACTTGGAACAGGGAATCTTTTAAATGGAACGGAAACTTTTCAAAATAATTTCTATTCGATTTGAGAAGAGAGAAAATTAAGAAAATTGCTCTTACAATTTAAAATTCGACAAAATTTGAAAGTCCCCTCTCCGTAATTTTAAATGAAAGAAGTACTTGGAGCAGTTTTCATAGTAAAAGTAGTATTTCGAATTTGAAATATTTATGAATTATAATAGGAAACTTGTTCACATTGTTCATTGCGAATTCATCCTTTTTTAGTTTAAAAAGGAACTACTTGATTGAAAATTAAACTCTTTTGTTGGGAATTACACTTTTTTGTTGAAGGTGAATTATTCTCCTAATTTAAGGTCCACCTCGGATTGAAAATGTAACTGTTCGGTTAAAAATCAATTCATATGTTTTTAGTGAAGACTCAAGTATGTAGTTAAACATTGATTTTAGAATTTAATAATTAAACTATTTCTTTGAGAATTTATTTCCTTTGTTGAGAATTCGCCTCTTTTGTAGAAAATTATTCTTTATGGTTGAAAATTCACTTTTTTCGCATGAAGTACATTCATTCTAGTTGACGACTCATCATTTAACCTGAGAATTCATCAATCTGGTTGAAGATGAATTTCTCGAACTGTAAATTCAATTATTTCATCCTCAGTGAAAATGATCTTTTATAGTTCAAAATTCAACTATTTAGATAAAAAATGGTCTTCATGGATTGCAAATTAAATTTCTTCGCTAAAAATTTACATTTTTTGTTGAAAAAAATATTTTTTTTCGTATGACAGTTACATTTCTTGTTCCAAAATTCTTCTTTATGGTAAACAGTTAAATTTAAACCATAAAATATTCTTCATATCAGTCGAAAATTCATCTGGTTGAAAACTCTTATGTTTGATTCAAAATTAATTTTGAAGCCCAAAATGTTACTATTATATTTTTGGTTGAAAATGATTATCTCTATAGTTCAAAATTCAACCATTTTGTTGAAAAATCATATTTTCTGGTTGAAAATTAATTTTTGGTTAAAATTTTAACTATTCTAGTGGAGGGTTCATCATTTCAGGTGAAAACTCGTCTTTCTGGTTTGACATTTAACTAATACAGTTGAAAATTTACCATATTATTTGAAGATCCATCATTTTGCTTAAAAATAGATTTATTGGGAAGTTGATTTTTTTTTGTTCCAAGCTGATTTTTTTGGTTGGAAGTTATTTCTTCCAACTGGAAATTCTACTCATTCTAATTGAGAATTCCATAGTTGTAGTCAAAAATTCACTTGTTTGGTTGAATTCAAAATAATAGTATTCAAATTTTGGTTGACAATCATTTTTCTTTTTTACTAAAAATTCATTCATCTGTTTGAAAATTTAGCTCCTTCAGTTGATGATTCTTTGTTTTAGTTAAAAACTCCTAATACTTGATATGAAATTGAGGTTTCAAACTATAAATGTTACTGTTACATTTTCTGTTGAAAACGATTATTTTTCAGTTTAAAATTCAACTATTTTGTTTAAAGATTGTTTATTTTTGGTAGAAAATTAATCTTTCTATTTGAAAATTAATCTCCTTGTTCCAAGTTTCGCCTTCATTTCATTTTAGCTCTGTAACATAACTTCCGAACTATGCCGGTGCGTAAAGTTCCTTGTATCGTTAGTGCGTATGCGCAGCATTACATACATGTGTGGGAAATGACGATATTTTGAATTGTGCATGCGCCAATATTATTCTCACACCGTTAACCGCAATGGGGTACTTTGTACACTTTTTATAGGCGTGTAAAGTCTAATTTGGTGATTACAGATACAGAAGAGTATTGTTATAATCTTTTTAATCTTGTTTCTGTATCGATAAATGGATGGCCAATTGTTAATGAAACCAAAACCTAATGAATGTACACACTATCGTAGAAGGAACTGACTTTTTCACGATCAGTAATTATCCTTGTGAAATATCATTCAAAATTGTTTAATGTTTTTATAGACTTTATAAATACTCGTTTGCCATTTTTTCACGGCCAAACATTATGTAATTTCGAGAATTCAGAAATCTATATGCTGTTATGGCCAATGAATTTATATTTTACCAAATAATTCAATCATTGGTATATGTCAATCACAATGTCTCGGCCAATCATTGTCTTTTTTATAATTATTGATAATTGATTTCAATATATAATCAATCGGCTATAACTTTAAACGCTCATCCTACTTTAATAATTTTACTATGCATTCGTGTTTTTTTATAATTTTTTGAATGTTTATAATGGTTTCTACAAGTTGCTAAACTTGAAAAATGCTTTCTACCGATTACCCTATTTTTTCACCACTTTTTCAGGTGTATATTGTCGAGAGAAGATTCATATACCATCTGTGGACTTTTGACAAATGTAAAATGCAAATGAACAAAAAAATCTCGCTAATGAGCTTTTATTGGTGTTTTTATTTGTATTTATAATTAGGGACTAATGACACTGAGACTTTAAAATGAACACTCATGCATATCTGGATATGTGTGTTTATCTATAGTCTACACGTATCGTTAACATGAGGATCATACAAACAGGTTTGAGGAAAGTCTGGTGTGTCTTCAAAGCACGCGATAAATCGTGATTATTGAGCTGATCGTGAATGAGGATCAGATGATCAAATTATTTCAGCGACAGAGGGGAGAAAAACAACAATGATCATATAGTTCCATATCTTTATATATGATGTTCTTTAGTATGATAATATGTGAAAAAAATCAATCATTTTCGCAATTGTAGTTTTTATGTTTAGAAAATGTTTTGTGATAGAATCGCTATCAGTCCAAAGTTATTACAACTACATTCATGTGGCATGAATAGTTGGAGTAATATTAATCTTAATTTTTGTAAACAATTTATATAAACAAATTCTAAATTTTTCTGCTTCTCTTATGTAGCTAGATTGATTTTTCCAACTAGAATTTCTTTTTTGTACCATTAAGCCATAATCCCTTGCGGGGTAGGCATAACTCGTAAGGAGTCATAATTGGTTCAGTTGGATACACGGGAGGACACCAGTCTCCCGCCAACTTGACCGTCTCAATTTGGGAAGATTATAAAAGGAGGGGTCACAGCGATTCAGTGGTTCTACTTTAGGTAAAAAGGGGATTTTTTCCGAAAAAGTGAAATAAAATGGGATTTCATTTATCATGAAAACTTTAATTATGAAATTCTTCTTTTTGGATAAAAATTCATATCTCTTGATAAAAATATAATCTTTTCTGATAAAAAAGCTACTGTTTTATTGAAAATGGATCTTTTCTGCTTAAGAATTCAACTGTTTTTATGAAAATTCATATTTTTGGATAAATAAACTATTTTTCATTCAAAATAATTTTTTTGTTTCGATACAATATCGACCATCAGATTTTTTTATTAGGAATTAGTTTTTTTTCAATTAAAATTAGACAACTTCATTTATTCCGTTCAAACAGATGAATTAACTTTCACTGAAAAAGATATATTGTCAACGAAAATTTGAATACTCAAATTTTAATCAAATTTGCGCCAATTTTTACTATCATATTCGAAATCAAGGCATTAAAATACAAATGTATACGCAGTTTGACGGAAATTGGTCAAGTTTATCCAGAATTCTTTCTTTTTACCAATTTCAAACAATTTGGTAATTGTAAACATAAAAGTGGAATTTTAAACTAAAAATATGAATTTTTAATTAGAAAAGATAAATTCTCAATGAAAAATTCAATAGTTGATATTTTAACTGAAACAAAAAGTAGTATCCGAATAAAAAAAATTGTATTGAATCAAAAAGACGAATTTTTATCAGAACAGTTGAATTTTTTAGCAAAACAGATCCAGTTTTAACCAAATGGTCGAATTTTTTACCAGATAAGATGATATTCTTATCATGAGATATGAATTTTTAATCCAAAAAGATAGATTTTTATCCAGAAAAAATTTAAGTTCTGGAAGATGTAGTTTTATTTTTACCAAATGTGAAAATTTTCTTTCATTTGAAATAGATTTCTTAGTTGTAAAAAAACGTTTCAACCGAATAAGACGGATTCTGTATGAAAACTGTAATAGTTGAAAATTTCAACCAAAGAAGCTGGATTTTCAACATAAAACAGCGGCATTTTAATACAAGTCAATGATTCTTTTACTAACAAGTCAAATTTGTTTATGAAAACAAAATCATTCATATCTGAAGTTGTATAAAGACGTTTCAAACAATTGCCAACTTCGATTGTCTGACGTTGGATCATTTTTGTCGTGAGACGGATTTACAACTGTATGTATGTAGTTGTGAATTGTTTTCAGCGTTTTCATCCAACTTCTGGAATTAACTGTGTTTTCCCTAAATTTATCTCTTTTTTCCTTTGATTCTCTATGGAAAAAACGGCATGCAGGTCGGAAAAACTATTTATTATTATTATTATTATTATTATTATTAAAAACTATTCTGTTATCTAAAACAAGACCCCTCCGTATCAAACAAGACCCTCTTTCTTCAAATAAATCTTTTTTCTTTGTATCTAACGGTCTGAAAAAAACTAATTCTATTTGTTTTAAAGCGATATCAGTCACGTATTCTGAAAATCCCCCAAAATCTCTGTTTTTGAAAATTTTGCCCATTCTTCCCCTTTTTATGGAACTGCGACTACTTTCTCAAATAGAACTTTAAAAAGTGAATAATTTATAGGAGATTCAATTTGAAACTATTCGAATTTCCAGATCATTAAATAATTCTTGAAACTTGCAATTTGAGAAATATTAGAAAGCTTCTTATTCTATGAGAAACCTTTAAATTTTGAGGCTTATGCATTGGAGTCAATTTGAATATTATTCAAGAACGAAAAGAGGTATGTCACCTTTTCAAAGAAAACTCTTTTTTCAGAAGAAAATTTCCATATTTTCCCTTGAAAATCCACCATTTTCCTAGAAAATTGAACCACAGAATGACAGTATTTTAGGAATCAGGTAATGGTAAAGTCTTTCATACTATTACCAAGTAACTTATTATTTAACTACTCATCTGTTTATCAACAACAGATTCGAATTCAGCTAGCATTATTAGGAGGGATGTACTCTAGGGTGGTCCAAAAAATTTTTTTCAAATTTTTATTCAAAACGCCCGGAAATTTGTTCGAATCCACAAAAAAATATATGGATTTTTTTTGTTTTGAAAAAAAAATATATATATTTAGAGGTGCCGCAAGCCACGTGAGGTTTAACACGTATTTCCCATAAGA
>WSXT02238774.1:0-15753 GCA_011762715.2 Neuroterus valhalla
CGGGCTCACGACTCTCCGTGGCCCGCCGAAGCTCTTCCAGAGTGCGAGGTGGGAATCGAACCCACAACCAGACAGTACCGTGGGTTCAAAGCTCATGCCTTAGCCCCCACGACCAACTGACCACTCAAGTAATTATTAAAGAAAAATTCTTAGAAAAGTATGTGAACAGGTTCTCGAACTTGTTAGCTTTAACTCTATTCCCCTTGGTTCATCTTTTGCAATTTATAATTTTTTTCTTACATTCTGTCTCTCCCCCCGAGCGTCGCACGACGGCCCACAAGTTCAAAAAGGCAGTGCCGTGATCCGTAGTATAGAAGTTGTTACTTTACGACTTTCGCTGACGTATTCACGCTCCGGTTCAGAGACTATACATACGGTCCTAAGTGTTAACGTTGGCGTGATTGGTCGTCTCTTCAAATCTGTTTTTGACTGGATGTTAATTGCTATATATGTAGGGCCGCAAACCATCGATACCGACCTTTAACGCGAGATGAGTGTATGTCCATTGTCTACCTCTACAGAAGAAGCCCTTCCACAGTTATGTCATTTCTGCTTAGGTATAAGATTGATGTTAATTTGAATCTATCCAGTTTATATTAGATACATAAACGTTTATTCTTCAGACTGTTGGCCTTGGAAAATTGACTTGCTTACATCTCCCTTTTACAAGACGATCTCCATTCCTCCTCCTTTCTTCTCTTCTCCTCCATCTTGCCCAACACCCCCTTCGACTATGCAATCACCCTTTTCTTCCCTTTTTCATGTAGTATTATTTTCATGCTCATTCCACTCCTCTCCAACTCCTCGCATTCTTCCAACCAGTGTTCCATCATTGCATACCCCTTCCCACACAACTCGCACATCCTCTCCTCCTGCGGAAGCCAGAACCTGTTAGCGCCCTCCATGCTTCCACATCTCATTCTCGCTATTATTTCCTGTCTTTCTTTCTCTCCTTTCTCTCACAAATACTGCGCTCTCCATTGGCATAACCCATCCATATTTCTCATTATACCTTGAATCTCTTATCCTCTCCTCCCCTCTGCCTTCTCTCTCTCCATGCCGTTCGTCTTAAGCATCTCATACACCTTTCTTCCCTTCTCGTGACTTCTCACTTTATCCTCATGCAAACCATTTTTTTGAAAATATCTTGCTCTCTCATCCTCCATCTTTGCCTCTCTCTCCTGTTCTCCTTCTCCCACCAACACTCTTTCACCAGCCTACTTCCCCGACTTTATCCGACCCCAGTGTCCATCTGATATACCTTTCCTGAACCCTATATACCGCCTCGCTTTCCTTCCACCCCCACACCTTTACTCCATACAGAAGCACGCTCATAACCAGGGAGTCAAACAGCTTCATTTTTCTTTCAAAGTCATCTACATACAACCTCTTTCCCAATCTCCACACCTGCTCCATCGCAACATTCGCCCTCCTAACCCTCTCCTTATATGCCCATTCACCCCTCCATTCCTCCGAAAGAGGAACCCTAGGTACACAAACTCTTTCAACTCCTGCACCACCTTCCCTTTCCATTTCCAATCCCCTCTCTTATCTCTTCCACCTCCTCTCCTGAGCACCATAACCTTGACTCTTCTGCATTCAACTCTAACCGACTCCTATCCAGGTACCTTCTCAACCTCTTCATCATCTCTTTCAATGCTTCCTCACTTTTTGCCACCATCACTATGTCATCTGCATACGCAAGTGACCAAATTCTTGCCCCTCCTACCCTCACTCCCCCAACTACTCCTCCCTCTAGCTTCCTCTCCATGTCAGCGATCAAGATCGCGAAAAGCGTTGGGCTGAGCGGGAATCCTTCCCTCTTCTTTTGTTCTTCTACTTCTCTCATCTACCTTTCGTTCGTCTGAGCCCTGGAATGTGTCTTTGAAAAACTCCCTCCATTCCTCACTTCCGATCTTCTCACTTATCCCCTCCCTGCGCTTTCTAAACCTATTTATTGTCTCCCGCATGTTCCCCTCGGTCTCAACACTCCTCAACTCCTCTTTCAGCTCATTCTCTCTTCCTTGCTCTTTTCTTTTACACAACCTCAACTCCTTCCTTATCTTTGTACTCCTCTCTCTTGGCGGTTTCATCCTTCTACTTATTGTACTTCCTTTTCACCTCTCTCTTCATCTTTTTACATTCCCTATCCCACCACGGTTTCACCATTCCCTTCTTCTTTTTTCTAAATCTTTTCTTTTGCACACACCTAGTCACCTTGACCTTCAGTTCCCCCCATATCTCGTCTACCGACTCCCCTTCAAAAGTCACTTCCCCTACCTGCTCCTGGTACTTTTCTATCGCCTCTCCCGTCCATATCTCCCTCTCACCAATTGGCACTTCTCCTTCTCCCTGCTTTTTACGGCCCTCCCCTCTTATCCACAAGAAAAAAGGCTGATGGTCTAATTCTATCCTCCCTTCCACTACGAATCTCTCCGTCTCCTCCCATCCAGGCATATAATTGATCACATAGTCTATCACCGATGCGCCCACCTTACTAACATACGTGTACTCTCCCTCTTCATCCCCTGCTATCGTACCATTCGCGATCGCCCACCCTCTATCCACCATCCAGTCTCTCAAAATCTCTCCCTCCTTAATAATACACGTGTCCTTCGATCTGCTATCCAAACTTTCCCTATCCCTGTCCAGTTCATATTATTTTTTCGCCTTTTTGAGACCTCCAGAGTCAGGAAAACGGGTTTTGACGATAATGTTTGTCTGGCTTGTGGTCTTCAAAGTCTTCTTCTTCTTCTATATTTATGATGTGTCCCCTTAGGGTCTACAAAACTTCCATTCCTTTGCATACACAAATTTTGAATAGTTTTCTTTATTTTTCTTAGCCTTACTTATTTTCTGATATATACATATAACCGACGGTAGTAGCTGGGTGGTGATCTTCGACTCGGTGGGATCTCGAATGTCAAGCAAAAATGGTCATGGTTAGCGCTCGGGTGGGTGACCGTTCGGGGTTCTCGATAAGTCGTGTTCCTACTACGTTTAACTACTGTCGAGCGGGAGATTCGACGCCGAGGATCGGTGTAGGCATTCGATGATTTCGAATGTCTGCATACAAACTCGCCTGTCGATAATCGACTGCGTTCAGGGGTTTTGGTTTTCTGCAGTTGTCACACCTCTGACCGAATGATTAGTTGAAGTTTATTGTTTTAAATAGAAAATCCGACTGCAGACGGTAGGGGTTTTGGAGATTAAAAAATCTCACAGGATGGAGTACGTCAGGCATTGTTCGGACCCTCATTTAATTTTCCAAAATCCTTACCCCGTTCTCCTGCCAGCTTTTCCTATCTTCCATTCCTCTCACACATCCTTCCCATACATGATCCAATGTTCCTCCTTCCCAGTTTCAAATTCTGCATTTTTTTTTCTCCTTTTCTTCCCAATACATCGCTTTCCTGACCTCGTTCCCCAATCTGAATCTTTCTATTCTTGTCCATCTCTCTTCTGCCCACTCCTTTCCCGAATACTTTGGTATTCCTCCCTCTTCTATTATCCTATACCATTTATTGTATTTCGATTCCTCAATCCTTCCTTATCTTTATATTAATTAACTTTCCTTGCCTTTTTCTTCTGATTCCTAAAATTTTACTCTTATATCCTCTCTTATGTGTATCAGCAAGGAGTTCCCTTCTCTCTTCTTCCTATTTCGTTAATTTAGTTGCCTCCCCCTTCTTCTTCCAGCTCCTTTAGACATTCTTTCGCTAACTCTCCTTTCCTCCCTTAGCTTTTCTTCAAATTTCCATACCCTCTTCCCTACTCTGATACCTAATTTATCCCTTTGCGTTTCCTCTCTTACCATATCTCCAGGTGTCCTCCATTTTTCTGGTCCATATCTAAAAGTAGCCATACCAGGGTGTCGGAAAACCAAATTCTTCTTTTCTCATATTTCCTGAATCTTCTTTTTCCTATACCGTCTCACGTCTCCTATCTTCGTTCTCTCCCATCTCCCAGTCCATACTTTTTTCTTCCCTCTCCTTTTCCGAACCTCATTATCTTCATCTTTCCTGCATTCTATTTCAATTTCTTCTCATCTAAGTATTTCTCCAACCCTGTAATTGGACCCGCCATATCCTCTTCGGCTTCTGCGATCACTACCATATAATCTGTATTTGCCAGTGTATATATCTTTACTTTTCTCTTCTTAAGACCTCCCTATCCTTTTCTGCTCATTGCTACTCCTAAGTACCCTGCTTTTTGTTTCACGAAAGTCTTCTGAAACTCTCCTAATCAGACCTTCCCTTATACCTTTTCTTACCATAACCTTTACTATCTCTTTCCGGTCCAGGGAATCGAACGCTGCTTTTAGGTCTACCAACATAGCTATCAATCCCTTATCCTTTTTACTCCTTCTATTCATTATATAATTTACAACGTATATATTGTCCATCACCCCTGTTCCTTTTCAAAACCCCGTCTGATTTGGTGAAACTATCTCTTTTTCCTCAACTCCTTTCTTCAATCTCTCCGACAATAGCGTCACAAATTACTTGTACAAGGTGGGCATAAGCATCACTCCCCTATAATCCTTAACTTCCTCTCCTCTGCCTTTTTTTAATATCGGGGCGACAACCCCTTCTTGCTATATCTCGGGCCACCCCTCTCCTCTCCGTACCCGTTTTCACATTATCCATGCCCTTCTCTCTAGTTCAATCCCCCCGTATTTCATTATTCCTCAAATATTGATCATTCCTTCTCTTGTTATGTCCTCTCCCCCATCTCTTTCCCTATCCTCTCTCCTGCCCTTCTTTACCTTATTCGCTACCCCTCCTAGCAGATCCATGGCAAAGATTTTCCATTCTACCATCTCAAAACCCTTCTTTACACTTTTCCTTCTTTTTCTCTTTACTTACTACTTCCCAAATCTCTTATTTTGTTCTCTTCTCTTATGTTCTCTTTCTTCTTATCACAAATCTCAGTACATTCCTCCTTCTCTTTACATTCCTCGTCGCATCCACTTCCGTTCCCTCCCCCACTGGTTTTTTTTTGCCTGCTACCTCTAACATTCTTTTTATTTCGCCTATCATTATTTTCATCTCTTCATTCACATTTCCTTATCCCATTTTTAACATCCTTCAGCTTCTCTTCTAATTGCTCTTTTCCTTCTATTGACGAATCCCCTTTTTCTGTTATTTTCACCTCCACTTCGTTTTTACCTGTATCTCTAGTACGCTCATCACCCTTTAGCGTCAGTATTAATTGAGAGTCAGCAGAATCTATATATTCTTCAACCTCTAGTTTCTTGACCTTCTCTGTTACCTTGTCGTCTACTTTCGCATAGTCCATGACCGTTCCCTTTCTACCTCCCAAACGTGTATATTTACCTTCCTTGTCCCCCTCTATATTTCCGTTTATGATGAACCACCCAATTTCTTCGTAGCGCTTTGAAAATGTCTTCCCTTCCCCATTCAGTATCTTGTCTTTGGATTTTCTTCGCTTACAAGCTTAATCCCCTCCTCGTTTCTTCCATCAGTTCTTTTATCTCTCTCCTCACATCTTTATCTCTTCTACTAATAATTCTGCAATTTCTTCCTTCATCTTTCTGTTATCCTTCTCAGCTAGTTTATCCTTCCTTATTCTTATCACTATTCCTCCCATTGCTCTGCCTTTCCTACTCCTCCTCTTCGCATTTTTGAATCTGCCAACTGTAAACTTTTGGTAAGCTTCTTCTTACTCTTCCCCATACTTTTTCATCTAGCCACGTTTCCATCATTACATTTTTTTCATCCACCTCTTCCTTCAAGAAACAGCGTCGATGACCTCTCGTGAACAGGGTATGTGTATTGTTACATTCTTTATTACTTTTTCGCCTATCAATACATAATGGTCTACCAATAGAAACATTAAGGCACCTGAATTCAGCGATATTTCTATAATTTTCCCTTTCTATTATAAGTTATTTTTTGAATACAAATATCTCGAGCTTTCCTCTCTATGCGATACACCATAGATTTAAGGATCAATCGATTTTAATTTATCCTCGACAGGAAATTGGTACAGAGTATGCACTTCGGTTTTAATCCTGATAGGACAACAAACCTGAAACGAATCGCTTTATTAATAACGAAGAAAGAGACTCTCTCCACGGTAACGGGTTCCCAATCCAAACCAAACCCGTTTTCAGATCTTTCTACCCTTAATCCTGTAATACGAAAATAATTTCGCAAGAGGAATTCTCTAGCAATAAAGTTGCGGGTAAATTTGGGGTCGATCAAAGTCTAATTGATCGATATTCATATTTTCTTCTATCTTTACTACACGGAGAAATGGGATCACAGAAGCAAAGTGGAGCGCTGTTTTAGGGAAACGGAGGATTGCGTGGTCTCATCCCTTAAATACTACTTGTTCTACCGGAAGTAATTAACGTAAGAATCGTCGAGTGAGACATCCTCGAATTTCATGTTAGAGCTCATGAAGTCATTTTGGGAAACTTGTACGTTTCCTAGAATTTATGAGCCCTGATTCGTAAATTCAACCTCTCTGCGTATTGATTTATGCAAACGACTAACCTGGACTAATTTCAGATAAGCTCCCATATTGGAATGGGTTGCGAATCCTACTCTGTTCCGAATGTTGTCAGGTGCATCAATATCCAAAGATATCCTGTCACGTAGATTCTTAAATTATTAGATAATCTCTTATCTCAAAGTCTTAAGGGTTGGTACTTGAGCTTCCGTACGGAGACGGGTTGAAAAAGGACTTTTCCACCAACTTTGAGGAAGCGAAGCTCCAATACTCAAGAAGAGCTAGGAGGACACCTCAAACTCTTATTCTCACTCTACGAATCACTCAGCTCATTTGCACAGAGCCCACGGGTTAATCCCTCTTTTAAAATTAAACTTATGAACAAAACTTTTGTTTTTCAAATTAAACTTATAAACTATTGCTTTTTTTTAATTAAACTTCTAAACTACTGCCTTTTTGAAATTGAACTTATAAACTACTGGAGGGTCATCCCCTCGCTCATGAATGAAGAAGACCTAAAACGACGCGCATTAATTCACCACGAGACGCTTCGAGTGTGCTTCGCGAGATACATCTTGTCCTGGTGATCGCTTGACGAAGACTGATTTACCTGTAATCAGCCGTCTCCTCGACTGCCTATTTTCCGTTCCTCGGACCTGTTCGTCCCTACCTGTAAACTTAGCGTGTGCGCATTTGTTGGTTTCATGCCGTTCGTTCTTATCTTACGGTAGCTATTAGGCTATTCCTATATGCTTCAGTATGAAATGCTTCCCCAATCGCTGCAAGAACAAACCGTCCTTCGTAAGGATATTTCAGAGAATACCACAGGTGTAGAAACCAGAGATCAAGAACTCTCGCAAACAGCTCGACGACAAAAAAATGCAAAAAAAAACTCAAAAAAGCGGACTTCGAAAGAAGTTCAAAGTCCGCGGAGTATATTTGAAATCCATCGAATTTTTTTCGCCTTATAAAGGAGGTAATGATTCATTTTACGCACGGAGTGTAGCGTCTGGCAATGGTAGTTGAAGTCCCAGCTGTACTGCAAAGAAAGGTTTGACTGTATTTGCCCCTACGTCCTTTCCAACGCCAGACAATGTCCCCGGAACCGTACCTTGGCGTCCTTCTATTCAGCCAGCTTGCCCCATTGGGGTTGCCTCCCTGAACGACGCGCATCTTGCGCTCCCCGGCAGGTTACCTGTCCGGGGATTATCACCTTTAGCAGCGCAGGAGTAGCACTGTGGCTTGCCGTTTCAATCCCAAGCCCTATGGCAGCCTCCGTCTTTTCTTGACTCTGGAGAACACCTAACCAATCCTCACACAACTCCACGTAGGCCTTCGGGACGTTCTGAATGCTTCCTTCGTCATGCTGACCTCAACCTCTCCTTATACGCTCCACAAAGTTTTTCTCTAGGGCGTCTCTCACCTCTTCTCCCTTTGTCTTCGTGTCAAGGTCTATGATCTCCTACTCGATATAAGGACGAGCTCGCGCACGTTTGCTTCTACTACGACTGCTGACACATTGCATAGGGCAGTTTGGCCTGCCTTCGGTTGTATTGCCCATCTTTATCTGAAAATCAAGGGTATCCGGTAACACCTTGCTCTATAGTTTTTTGAGAACCTCTTTGTAGCTCGATCCCTCAGCTGATTTACGAGAACCACTTTTGGATGCGAACGTCTATTGCGTTCCTTCTTCTTTATGCTTCTGGCAGGTTTCTTCTTATTCTGGATGCTCTTCTCTCTTGATGAACCTGATTTATCAGCTCGAGGCTTGAACCACTTCAGCATGGGTTTAAGTGCGTTTACTTCAATGGGGCTTAAGGAGCTTGTTGCTCTGTGTGGGTCTTCTTAAAGACCTCGTCCCTTTACCCTGCTGTCGTCTTAGCCTCCTTGATCTTCTAATGGAGTTTCCAATAAGACGATACTTGAAGCTTTTGAACCAGCTTTTTGTGGATCATGCGCTTTCCTGCATGTTGTCGATCACATCCAACGCTTCGTCTAACCATTTCTTGATTGGCAGATACATTTTCTTTTGTCCCGACAAAATTTCGCGAATAAAAGTCGATTGAGACACAAGTCTCATTTTGCTGCACGATTGATTGATTGTAAGTTATAAAGTTGGAATTCAAACTCGACTCCACAATCCCAGTAAGTAATTATATCACAGTGTCGAGTGCTATTGATTATTGTAAAGCCAATAAGTTATTTGTCCTTCTCGAGCGTCTTTTCGTGGTGTGAGAAGTGATAAGTCAGATGACATGTTCTCGGAATCGATTGTTCCACGAATATAAATATAAATGATTATAAAAAACTTTGAAAAAACATTTTATATGGATGATTCACGTTAGAGAAATATACGTACAGTGATTTTGCAAATACATACCATACACACATGCATACACTTATGCATATATACATACATGCGTACATACTTGCATAACCAAAAAATTTGATGATGAAACATATGTGATATTTATATCATACAGCCAATTCTCTTTTCTTCCCTCATTATCATGTTATTCAGCTTTGTCTGACACAAAGATATTTTCATACGCTTCTATAAAGAAAACAATGATATTCAATCAAAAATTTCAGTTTTCTTCTATTCATAATGTTTTTTTCTTCTATTCTTAATGTTTTTTTCTTCCAACTAGGATAGGACGATTAATTTTTTTACTCAAATTTGTGTAGGATACACGCACATGGTCATAACCATGGACGATTATTTATAGCCTTTGGATTGTTAAGGTTTTTTTGAGAATAAAGAAGCACAATTCAATCAAAACAAAAACAATTGATTATTAATATTGTAAGATTCACTGGAATACAAGTAAGAAAGGCAAAATTACACTCAGCGCCTTTATCAAAGACACTTTCCGGTGACCTACCGAATACATTAAGCTCATTAAGAGCCTATTAATCCCCACTCCCATTTCAAGAAAATTGATAATACAATATAGATTTAATCACTTGCAGAGTTTTCCTAAGTAATACGTATTACGAATCATTAAAGACTTCAACACTCTCTCTAATAAAACTGCATTTGAAAAAGAAATCAGATTAGTTTGCCTATAACCTCGGTATTACTCACTAGACCTAATTTGGACTTCAAAAACTGGAATATTGGCTCTAGTAAAGAAGTCGGCTGTTTGGTTATCAATCGATACATACTTTGTATATTAATATCTCTCTTTTCACACATGTTACCTACAAAGTGATACTCCATATTTATGTGCTTACTTCGCTGGTGGAGCTCTGGATTTCAAGTCGATCTGAGCGCACTCATATTGTCTTTGTACAAAATATAATTCTCACTCTCTTATCTATATTCAGAAAGCAATTCTTCCGAACAGACGATTTTCCCAGCAGCTAAGGCGGCAGTCTATTTTTCTCCAAAATCACCTGTTTTACAGTAGTGTAAGCCTACGTCTACATTAATTTTCAAATATCTAATAATTCATTTTAAGAATAACCAATGTACATCATCCGGATTTGCTAGAGCTCTCTATGCAATACTAATTATGAATCCAATATCTGGAATATTAACTACGTGTGAAAACATCAGGTTTCCAGCAGCCTCTCTATACAGAGCTACACACTTCTTTTTCACACAATCTCCATCTAGTTTCTAGTGGAGTAGAATCACAATTTGCTTGACTAATAAAAAGCGATCCATCGTCCAATCTGAATATTTCTACTCCAAGAAAACTTTTTGCATTTATTGTCTTAGTCATTTGGAATTTCTACACTATTTTCCACCTTCACTTTTCCTGGAGTCCTGAATTAATTGAATTTGTGAATCCCATTCCTCCGAGTAGACATATGCTTTGATTCTCCTTAGTCTGTCAGCCAACGATCGTCATCAATAGCGTCGCTGATTCCCATAAACGCCTGTCTGACCGTTAAACCTTCCTGCATAGAATTTTCACCATCCTTCATATCTTTTCTCTTCCTCCTTCAAGGTAAATTTCTCCTTTAGTGACCTTTCGAACTGCAAATGTAACATCCAGTAAGTTATTCCTTACATGGCCTCGAGTTGGTCTTCGTAAATATGGCAACAGCCGTTCCTTTAGAGTTTTCTTGCTTGTGAGTTCGGACTTCTACAGACATCAGTCTTGTAGTAAGATTTACTAGATTTTCTTTCGACTGTTGTGACAATTAACTTCTGAGCAGCTTTGTCTGCTTTTTGTCTTCATACAAATATTTAACAGATCATCATCATCTACCAGCCAAGTGCGTATGATTGAACGCCGTTGATGCCAATTGTTCTTGGTAGGCAGTCTTTCCACTTTTAGAGTTTTCGCTTCCAGTTAAATGTCACTTCACACAATAAACTTTCCGTTAACAAAGCCATATATTATGTGCTCATAGCCTGTTAAGGTTTTTTTAGAATAAAGTACCGCAGTTTGAACAGAAATGCAAACCGTTTAATAATAATATTGAGAAACGAAAAGATTTACGTTTCGCTGAGTAATATGTATCTCGAATTATTACAGACTTCAACATAAGTATAAAACTTGAGCATAGTGATTTTCCCCAAAGCAGAGTAAATCGCTCCAACTATCTTCTAGCTCCATACATTTGTCAACAAGTAATTTTTTTCACGAAATGATCTGCGGTGTATCTTTTTTTGATACCTTGAAGAACTCATGTTCACAGCTATTGCAAATTTGAGATAATTTAGGCATTTTCTAACGAGCATTGATGCAAACTGAAATAACAACGTATAAACTAAGTGAGGAAAAATAACCCCAAGGTAAAGAAGGCCTCTTCTCTTCGGCCCAGTATCCCCTTCTAGGAGTTTTTGACAAATATTAGTTTCCCCTTCCGGCATATTTCATCGTGAATATAACGGATCTAAGGGATTCCAAAGGATTCGTGGTTTATTTGAACCAATTTAAAAATTATTCCATTGCTTTTTTCGATATTAGATTAATAATGATTTTACTGTGATTTATCCCCACTTTCCAGATTCCTATCTGTCTCGCAACATGTTTTTTGCATTCCCCGGATACGTTCAGTTTTTGAACGAGCAGGAGAAAGGTTTTATTAGGAAAAATTATGGTGCTGATTGGATTAGGACCGCAGATGAGTTTTGACGATCGTCCCAATTAATTAATATAAAATATGAAATGTAGAAAAAGATGTTTAAATCCACATTGAAATTTTGTTTGAGTCATACTTCATAAAAAAACATAACTTTGAACGACAAACTTTGTCGGTGGTCCTATTAAAAATGCTTCATATCCGTTAAAATATGAGACATGTTCCCCTCTCTATCCCACATTCCTGGACAAAATTCCGACCATTACATCCTTGTTTTATCGTCATTCGAAGAGTAATAGGTAGTTTGGACACATGACTTGCATGCGCAATAATAAGAAAAAATCTTCAGAAATATTCAGTTATTTTTAACTCATTGATTTTTTTATTCTCTGCTTCAGACCGAAGCAGATGAGTGATGAGGAATTTTATAGAGAGTGTTTTCGCTGTGGCCGATGCGTGGAGAGACCTGGTGAACATGTTTGGAGATGGACTGCTTTTCACTTCGGCTTGGATCTCGTTGTGTACTTGGATATCACTACGCTTAGGATCAAAAGGAATCATAGACTTGATACAGATCACATAAAAGCCAACCATACTCTACATAATATAATATTAAAGTAAGAAACACTTTCCTGTATTTCATTCTTATAGCACTCCATACCCGAATCACAAGTGGTTTACCTCATTCCGGTGTCCATTGTTTTTTAAGTAGTTAATTCTAAATATGTGTAATTATTCAAAAGTCAATCGCTACGATTTGAATGCATTTTCAGAGATGAGACTCCAAACAGAGCTTGTGCACAACTGTTTTCGGAAGTAAATAAAAGTTAACCCAGTTATAAAACATTTATGCTTTAGCATGGGCTTAAGCAAGTCCTTTTCCGCAGTCACATCTATTTTTCTTTGCGTTTGCGTGTTTTTTTGTAGATACGGGTAGAATATTTCCTCAAAGACAAACACTTTATTGCAATTACGTAACGAGGATGTTCATTTGAATTTTGAAACCGGACATCAAGGTTTGCTACCAACTGTTTGGATAAAGGCGGCAATGTTGATTTACAAGCTCCAAGAAGATGCTGCTTCTGTTCTTCATATTTTGTTAATACACTGGATGTACTGAGTTATCAAGCCTCGTCCTAAAAAAAAGTGAACAGCACAGAAAACTATTTTCAGATGTCTTTCTCATGACAAGAGTGCTCGAAAGTCTGCTTGTAAAATATGATGCTTTAGTAACTGCATGTGATAGTGTTGATCCAGTATAACAACTCCTGAATAGTTTATTGAAATGCTCGCTGAATGAAGAAACGGACCCAACAGGAAATCACAACGATGCGAGTGTATTTGCTGCCCTTAGTCCTAATCCAAATAAAATTTGTTAAAAAGAAGGAGTAGCAAAGTATAGAGTTTGCCTCATGTTTTGAAATGAGACACCCAATCAAAAATTGTGTCAAAAAAAATCATAGGCAAGATACGTGCTACTTCAATAACAGCACGCGACACGTAGTAAAGTCGTCGGCTGAGGGGAGGACTGTGCCGATTTCCTGAGCTAAGA
Source organism: Neuroterus valhalla (assembly GCA_011762715.2). Lineage (NCBI taxonomy): Eukaryota > Metazoa > Arthropoda > Insecta > Hymenoptera > Cynipidae > Neuroterus > Neuroterus valhalla. Next base: position 13,076 of record WSXT02238774.1, read on the forward strand.
AACCTGTGCTGATTCGGATGAACAATGGAAACTGTACTGATCTGTACGCATCGTGGAAACTGTGCCGATGCGTGACTGTTATCCAAAAGAATGACACTGTCTCCCAGTAGAACCGCGGTGAATTAAACCTATGGCCACGCTTTGCGAACGTGAGATGGGTGACTACATGATACGATAGATTTACAATTAAAGACTGGTGAAACCCTAGTGTCTATCATTTTAACCGGATTTAGAATTTTTACCGTTGAGAAGTCAAAAAGAGGTTGACTACTATTTTATTTCTATGGAACTGAATGTAATCAGCAAAAAATATTAAATAGGGTTAAAACCTCTTTTATTAAGTTCACCTTTAATTTCCTTTAACTCTCGTTTTGTACCCCTTTTTTTCGTATGCTCGCCATCAAAGCTGGAAAACGAAGCTTTTGTCAAGGAGCCAGTAAAAACTCTTTACTTTGAAGAATATTTATTGTGTTTATGGTAGTTAAAAGATTTATTTGGGAGATCTATTAAATCTCTTTTTTATACTCTTTGAAGTGATCTTCTACATCTGCAATCACACCAATTTTCCGTGTCATCCGTTTCAGGTGTATTTTCTGGATTAAATGGAACACGATTTTTGTCATCGACAACTATTTGGAGTAAAACGCGATGTCTTAAAAGTTGTCTTGTTTCCTTAAAAAATCGCTGGTAGCATGCATGCTGCATGCGAGCGTCCGCAGAAAAATCATCCAAGTTTATTTGAATATAAAGTGAAGGTTAACACTATTGAATTTTTTATAAAATAAAAGAATCAAAATAATATTCTTGTATGAACATATATTTATTCTTCCTACGGAAACTTCTTATGAACTCTACAAGATGGGAAATATAATATATATAGAGAAAATGAGCAGTTAAACTGTTCATTTTTTTCTCTTCCGTTTTGAAGATTTGCAACTCTGATTCCTAAGAGCACTCTACTACTATTGGGATTCAGCAAGAGAGTTGATGTAACATTGACTTTTTGTATTTCGATTTTAAATACAAATAAGTATTGGTATAAAGATGCTCTTGTTATCAATGGCATGGTAAACGTTTTAATATACTAGTCTAAAAAATTTATTATTATCGCACTTTTCACCTGACTTAAATTTTCTTCGCTTAACACTTAGCATTGAATTTCCGAAAAACATAAGAAAAGGGGTTCATCAATTTTTTCTTTAAACGAATTTCTGTTCTCCTAATAAAATAGCGAAAAAATTGGAAATTTTAAAGTGATATTTTTTATTGGAATGCAAACAACAACACTATACTCAATCCCGACGAAAATGTATACATAAATATTTACCAGATGTAAATAATTTCTCTATTGAAAAAAACATTTGTTTCAAACAATTTTTTGTAAACAGGAATGTTGGTTCTCCCGTTTTACCAGCGAAAAATTTTCTTGTTTCTAGAAGCAGAAGAAATCAACAAAGAACACTATATAATAGAAAAAGTAATGACAATGAATGTTTATGATTGTTATGAACAAAATAAGTAAACAAATCGTCAACATGTACATTTTCCGGTCGAAATTTGTTTTTCCAGTAACAGAACATTATTATGGACAACTAGATATCACAGTGGTATAACCTCTACCTTTCAACCATTAACTGTAATTGTCATTAACCAATTCCCCAAATATAAACTTTTCATTCTCATTTCTTCCTTAGCAACTTATATTAACAAATTATTAATTTAGATTAAATTGAATTTAAAGTAAATTCATTAAAAGAATGAAAACAGTTAACAATTAAAATAAAACATTTATAACAATTTCGTATCACATCAGACATTAACAGCACTGTATTTCAAAGAAATAAAATCCTCAAAAATCAAATATTTGGAGAATAAGCTTGTATAATTGTTTCAATAACAATTATAGTGGACAATTTCGAGGTAACACTTGTAACGATTTCGTATCTCTCAGAATTTAACAGCATTGTATGATTTGAAAAGGAAAAAAAATCAATTAAAGAATTTTGTTCAAAACCTTTTTAATAAGAGTTACAATTAATAATCACAAGGTAGAATTTATACCACTGTGATATCGATTTCTCCATAATAGTATCATGTGATTAGGAAACGAATTTCTTCGATCGGAAAACATACGTAAGGACGGTATAACTTCGCATTTTGATTTAACAATTATAAAACTTCATTTTTATTAGGTACTTTTTTAATTATATGGTGATCTGTGTTAACTTCTTTTGTGTTTAATAACAAAAAGAAATTTTGCGCTGATACAAAAGGGAGAACCACATATTTGTTCATAAAGTCTGCTTTTTTTTCGTTAAAAATTTCGAAGCATTGGTGCAAGTGCAGAAATAATGTGTGGTTACGCCAGCCAAATTGCTTCCGTATCGGATTTCACAGTCGATGCGGAATATCGTGAATGAAAACGAAAATATATCGTAGAAAATCACTTAGATGATGAGTCTGAGTTCATCGACAGGACTATGCAAACACCAAAAAAGTCAACAATTTCACTTTTTCGCTTATGTCAACTTGCCAAATGAATTCTGAGTCTAGTCAAGTCCGTCAGCCCGCTGCCAAAGACCACCGCAGGGCCCACCTGGGAGCAACTGTCATTCAAAGAATGGCACCAGCTCCCAGTCGAACCGCGGGTAAATACACCTATGGCCACGTCTCACGAC
>WSXT02238785.1:0-15753 GCA_011762715.2 Neuroterus valhalla
TTATTTTTTTATGTTGATGGTTGAATTGGCTTGAGGGTCACAAAAGAATTGAAATCAATTTGTCATTGAATCAGACGTTTCGGCCTCGGCCCTCGGCCCTCATCAGTGATTTATTCCTGAAATTTGAGTACCAAAAATTTTTGGTTCTTCGAAATATATAATTTTATTGTGAAAATAGTTTTTTGTAGGTATAAATTAGGACAAAAATATTAAGACTCTTTAGTGAATAAAGATAAATGAAAAAAATTTTTTTTGATAACATTACGAAAATTATGAATGTTCTCAAAATAAATTTTATTTATTCATTTTTATTCACTAAAGAGTTTTAACATTTTTTGTTCTAATTTATACCTACAAAAACTATTTTCACTAAAAAATTATATATTTCCACGAACCAAAAATTTTTTGTACCTACATTTCAGAAATTAATCACCGATGAGGGCCCATTATAGAGGCAGAAACTTCTGATTCAATCAAAAATTTATTTCAATTCTTTTTTGACCCTAAAGCCAATTTTACCATCAAAATACAAATATTATTTAAACTTACCTTCGATTATATTTATTGGCATTTCCATTGTTTACTATTTTTCAATATGATTTCAAACGATTATTCATATGATTTCTCTTGTTTGTTGGTAGAATAAATGAATAATTCTCAAAAATAAACAATGAAAATTTTTTTACAGCAATTCGATAACAAAACTCATTTACGAAAACTGTGAGATTCATCTTACGAACCTCACGAGCTTTAATTTATGCATATTCAATCTGTAATGGAATTTCAAGGTTCTTGATCAGTTTCAGTTTTTTTTGTTTCGTAAATTTACAAAAAATCGTCTTTTTTTAAAATTTATATCCCAGTTGGAAATAATTTGATCTCACGTCCGATCTGACATAAAGTAACATTGGAAACTGGCCCTTTTTTATTTCTAGCAGATAAATGTGCAGTGCAATTATATTTATGTATAGTGTGTTGTTTAAATGGTGTTAACTGTGTGCAGCTAAGAAGGTGTTCTTTTGTATCTTGTGTGAGGTTAATGGCGTAAGCTTGTACCGAATATGTAGTTAAATTGAGTAAGAATTTATTGTATAAATCATGCACACAAAAAGAGTCAATATTATATTTAATTGAAAAAAACAAAAAAGAAAGAGAAAAAATGTTGCATTCCATACCATCAACGAAACTTAGAATGATTTAGTACGGCACAGCGCTCGCAATCCAGCACTATCAACTACCGCGCAACTTTCAGACGCTACGGTAAGTAAACAATTGCTCTTACAAAATAAAAGTTTCAAACAAAAATTGTATAAATTAATTTGAGTCACAGTTTTTGTTCCAAAAATTTTGCGATAGCACCGGAACCATGAAAGATATTCAATCCAAACAAATTTTCAATCCTCTTTTTATTTGTATAATCGATTTTAAAGCAACAAAAAAGCAGAATACGGGAAAACACCAAATATACTAATTTTTAAGGTCTGATTTTTTTTAACTAAAAATGGTATCCTCTTTTTTCTTGATTGAATTGAAAATACGACTGTTATACGCGATACCAGAAATCACCCGTTAATTCAAGATGGCGGACAACTTGCAAAGGGTTGATGGTCGTTAACTCGGATTGGACCTTCCTATCCGAGAAGAACCCTAAAGATGAAAAAAAAATTGTTCTTACCCAATGAATTGAAATAATAAAATCTAAATAGACTGGACTACACTTTGAATTTTCGAATGACTCGTTTTGAAAATATATTTCTATAATAGGTAAATCATTAAAGCTTTATTTTATCCGGAATGCAACAATATTCAAAGTATGTTTTGATTAATTTTAATCATTTCAACATTCAATTTCGGAAAGAAAACATGAGTGAAGAAACAAAAAAATATCTACGAACCAGCTCCATTTTTATAAGTAACTATATTGATTCCAAAGAATCAATAAATAAATATTATTTATTTTACACCTATGCATTTTTGAACTCTGAATAAGAGATCGAACGTTTTTGTAATAATAATAAGAGAAAAACGGAAGCATTTGAAGGGTTCCACGGCATAACCGTGTAAGTGCCATTTTTTCAAAACACGTTTTATTGGCCTAATAATTCTCTAAAATTCTACCGCACATTGTCGTAAAAGGATATATCACAATTCAAACTGGAAGTGGGTTTACAAAATTCGTGGTTTTCCATAACCGTGTAAGTGCCATGGGCCCACCTGCGCGACACTCATTCGCATTCGTCTCCAGCGTAGTCTGCTTAGTCGCGTTAATTCACGTGTTGCCATCAGTCAATTTGTTTACCATTTTGTAAGTGCAATTTGAGGTATTATCTCGATTTTTTATTTTTTTTATCTTTATTTTTTATTGAAGAAACGATTTTTCGAACTTACTTTTCCACTTTTCAGCCTTCTATTCGTCTTGGAATATGTTTTCAAAAATTTCAACATACTTTTTATGTTAACCTGAATCTAAAAATAGACATAAAATTGGATGGACTTACACGGTTTTGACCGCAATCGATTTTTGAGGTTATTTATTTTGAAAAGTATCAACTTTTTCAAAATTCTGTTTATTGAGATCTGTAGGGCTCCATCAAATCTCGAATGTACTTTCTCATTTTTCTTTTCTTTTAAGAATTCGATTTTTGAGGAGGTTTATTCCTTCTCCTGAAAAATTTGTCCTGGTGGACTTTCATGGCTTTGCCGTGGAGCCCTTCATTTCTGCAAGCACTCTCGAAGATTAATATATATAACTCTTCAACTTTGGGCCAATCGATCAAACTATAATATCGATGCAATTATTGAAGAATGTTATGGTTATTTACGATATTGAAGAAAAGATTTATCATAATCAAAATGTCCACAACAGAATAATTCAGAAATTCAGGCAAGAACGAAAAAGATTCCTTAAATCAAGGCGCATCGATGAACCTGTAATAATGAGAAAATATATTGAAGAGCATGGAATGGAAAAGATTCCTTGATTTAAGGCAGTTATGGTCATTTGTCATGATTGCCAGAATTGTTTTTTCAAAACCATTTTAAACACTTCAATTTGGAGATGTCAAACTTTAGATTTTTTAATTTGTTGAAAATTATACTAGAAATCATAGGGTTTTAAGAATCATATTCTAGTTTTGAGGTTCTCTTATTTATATTTTGGGATCCGATATGTTATCGGTTCTATTGGATCCGATCGATCCAATTCTTGGAGTTTTAAAGCTTGTTTCAATAACGCATAATATGATTGGTCATCATGTATAAAAATAATTCTTACACTATAGAAAATGCATCGATTTTTAACTCAGTCTATTCAATAACTCAATTTTGAAGATTCTCACAATTTTTTCATTTAGGCGACGTCTAGAATGACTCGGAAAGAAGTAGAAGTATACGCAGTGGCAGGAGCAATCGCAGAAGAAACTTTATCAGCAATACGAACTGTTTTCGCTTTTGGGGGTCAAAATTCAGAATTCAAGAGATATACAACTAATCTGCAGAAAACATACAATACCAACATTAAGAAGGGACTTCTAGCAGGTCTCGGATTCGGTTTGGTATGGTTCTTCATCTATGCAAGCTACGCTCTCTCGTTCTGGTATGGGGTGACGTTGATTCTTGAAGACAGAAAACTTCCTTTAAAAGATCAAACTTACACTGCAGCAACAATGGTAACGGTATGTATGAAAAACAACATTGTTTTTTCTTTCTTTTTCGCCTAATTGGAACAGGAAATTCCCTTTTCCAAATGAATAATTTTCTTTGAACAAAGATCTTCTTCAGTGTTATGATGGGAAGCATAAACATGGGAGCTGCTTCTCCGTTCATCGAAGCTTTCGGAATTTCTAAGGCAGCAGCAGCAAAAGTATTTTCCGTTATTGAACGAAAACCAGCGATCGATACCATGACCTCAGAAGGTTTAAAGCCAACAGATATTAAAGGATGCATTGAGTTCAGAAATGTTTCTTTTGAATATCCATCGCGAAATAAAGTTGAAGTAAGATTTTTTAGTGTGATTAATATTTGAAAATCAGTCAGATGAATGAGAAAAGGATTCATTTAGTTTACTCATTGATTACATGATTTGAACCTTAGAAAATTTAGAGTTTGACAGATCTGAGTTGCATGTTTTTCGAGAGAGATAAGAGGAATATTGTGAGATTTAAAAAAAATTTTAATTTCAGGTGCTTCGAAACCTTAATTTCTCTATAAACAAAGGACAAACTGTAGCATTGGTTGGCAGTTCAGGCTGCGGAAAATCAACTTGCATTCAACTTATTCAGCGATTTTATGATCCATCTGGAGGAGAGGTGTAAATTTTAACAAAATATGAAATATTCTAATTTTCCGAGGGGCGTTTCACTCTGAATTCAAATAGTACCATATGGACTTTTTTGAACGTTGCTCGCCGAATTCGTATGAATTCATACGATTTTAAGGCTCAACACGCTGTGGGACCGCGTGAACTTCGCCCGACAAATTCGACGCGTTGAGCACATGATTCGGCCGAATTCACTTTGAATTCGGCTGAGTTCGACGTTCTTCAACGCTGAGTAAAAATGGTGGACACGTTTTTTACTGATTCCACGTGAAAGATATTGAATTTTTACCTTTCGCTCACGATTTTAAACGTCAAATCTATACAGATCTGATTATTCGGAACGAATAAATATTTTAAACATTACCCACAATTTAATTATTTCACTAGTACACGGATGACAGACAAAACATTGTATATGAGTGCTCAAGTACTAGGAATTATTGCTTAGCCTAACAGTTTTATCACTGGTACACTCACCTGAATAGCGGATTGATAAAAATTTACTAATTGTTTTGCATCAATAATGGTTAACAAGATATTCCTCGTTTTATTATTACTGTAAGATCCAGATCAACATGTTCAATTATTGAAAAAGTTTCAAGTAGGTACTATTAAAAAAATAGCACCACATTTTTCACATTTGGACATTTTTTATTATGAGAAAGTCTAAAATTGATTAGTGAGACGTTTTTTCCACTCTATTTTTTCCAGTCCGTTCCTTTCAATGAACATTTTTTCCACTGGACATTTCTCCACTGACCTTTTCTTCTACAGGACATTTTTCCACTTGCCTTTTTTCCTACTGTATATTTTTCCCACTACATCTTTTTTCAGTCACAGCAGGTATTTATTGAAGTCATAATTGTCAACATTCTTTACAATTTTTAAAATAAAAATAAAAGGCAATATACAGAACCCCACTTAATTTTAAACTTTTACATTGTGAACAATTGACCGCAAGCAGTGCGAAATTTCCATCTTTAATAATCTTCAACTGTTATTTCCTATTACTTTTTATCATAATCAACCATTTCCTATCAATAAGTATGATTATTTACAAGTATTCACACTATTTGCAGTAATTTACAAGTATTTTTAACAGAACTCTGAATTTTTGCAAAAAGCGAGCTTACCTGGGTTACGTTTTCTTCAGATCGCGCAGAAGCGAGTTTTTGGGAAAATGAGGAGTTGAAAAAAGAATTCGTTGAAAAAAGGTCGGGTGGAAAAAGCCGTTGGTGGAGAAAAGGTCCGGTGAGAAAAACAATTGGTGGAAAAAAAGTCCGGTGGAAAAAACAATTGGTGGAAAAAAGGTCCGGCGGGCAAGACAATGGTGGAAGAATGGTCCAGTGGAAAAAAGAACTCATGGAAAAAATAATGGGCGGAAAAAAGGTCTAGTGACAAAAAGAATTCGTGAGAAGAAGAATGGGTGGAAAAAGGTCCTGTGGAAAAAAGAATTCGTGGAAAAAGTGCCGGTGGAAAAAAGATTCGCGGGAAAAAGATCCGGTGGAAAAAAGACTGGGTGGAAAGAAAGGTCCGATGGAAAAAAGAATTCGTGGAAGGAAGGTCCAGTGGAAAGAACGATTGGTGGAAAAAGGTTCGGTGGAAAAAAGACTTCGTGAAAAAAATGTCCGGTGGAAAAAACAATTCGGGGAAAAAAATTCGGGGGAAAAAGATCTGGTAGAAAAAAGAATGAGTGGAAAAAACAATTGGTAAAAAAGTTCCGGTGGAAAAAAGAATCCGTGGAAAGAAGATTCGGTGGAAAAAAGAGTGGGTGAAAAAAAGATCCAGTGGAAAAAACAATTGGTGAAAAAAAGGTCCGATAGAAGAAAGAATTCGTGAAAAAAGGTTCGGTGGGAAAAAGAATTCGTGGAAAAAAGATTCGGTGGAAAAAAGAGTGGGTGAAAAAAAGATCCAGTGGAAAAAACAATTGGTGAAAAAAGGTCAGATGGAAGAAAGAATTCGTGAAAAAAGGTTTGATGGGAAAAAGAATTCGTGGAAAAAATGTCCGGTGGAAAAAAAAATTTGGGGCGAAAAATTCGGGGGAAAAAGATCCGGTAGAAAAAAGAATGGGTGGAAAAAACAATTGGTGAAAAAAAAACCGATGGAAGGAAGAATTTGTGAAAAAAGGTTCGGTGGGAAAAAGAATTCGTGGAAAAAAGGTCCGGTGGAAAAAACAATTGAGCGCACCGATCATAAAAGGGCGACTCCACGTGAAACCCGGTAAAAGAATTGTCACCTTTTTTTTCTCCCGCTTTTTGTTTCTGGACAATTATTTTACCGTGTTAGAGCGTCTCCCGCGTGAAACTCGGTAAAAGAATTGTCACCTTTTTCTTTTTCTTCCGCTTTTTGTTGCTGGACAATTTTTTTACCGAGATTTACGTAGAGACGCCCTTTTATGATCGGTGCGCTCAATTGGTAGAAGAAAGGTCAGGTGGGAGAAAGAATTCGTGGAAAAAAGGTCTGGTGGGAAAAACAATTGGTGGAAAAAGGTATAGTGGAGAAAGGTTTGGTGGAAAAAAGGATTCATAGAAAAAAAACACAGTCGAAAAAACGGATTCAAAAGAATTGTGTACAATCTTGAATTTGAATGATGAAATTTGATATCCTGAGCTCAACTTCCGTAGTTTTCAAAATATAAACTATTAAACTACACTTTTTAAAAATTGTTCCAAACAATTTGGCAGTTACCATATTTTGCTGTGAAATTACTATGAATGACCGTAAATTTCCATGGATTTCCGGAAATATATAGAAATTTTTTATCGAATTAGAACTTCTGAACTTCTCGGCGATCATGCTTCCTTTTTTTTTTAAATTCAATATCGGCTGGAATCATGACTGTATTTCGAGAAATGTCTGATATCATCCATTTGATATAAAAAATATCGTATTATATATTCGTAACTACGAATATCTTTCTTCTAAAAAAATCCATGCGAAATGAAACGAGAGCAAAAAAAGCGTTTTGAACGTTTAGAAGCTAAATAAAACTTTTGTAGATATTAATTATTCGATCAATCACGATTTACACTCACCATGTGAGTAACAGCTGATCAGATTGTGTCTATCTGTGTCAGACCGCGCAAGCGCGTGTCTACTCTTTTTGGTACGGTCCTTACGTTCAACGTCGTAGCTTCACTGGATTCGTCTGAATTCACTTGAATTCATACTGAATGCGGGCAGAGTCATGTAATGATATAGCTTAGAGTTTGAGGAATTCGGACAATGCCATCAAACCTGTTACATCTCTGACGAAGGCTAACAGTAGTTCATGAATTCGGAATAAAGTTTCCGAATTTTGCGTTCCAGTAAACTGTTTCGGCGGATTTTGTACGTCGTTCATTTTGATTTCTAACGTTTTTGGCGTTGAATTTTCGAGCTGAACGCCCCTCGTAATCTTCTTAGTCTCATTCAAGTTTCAGATACATAATTTTATTCGTAGTTTTAAGATTCTCGATCTCTTAGAAGAGAGTCGATAGAAACATTCAATGATTACAAGTAATGAAGGAAATAAATATAAAAAATGCCAGAAATTCCTTCTAAATTAATTAAATATTTTTGAAATGGATCCCTTTTATATAATAAACAAAGAAAAAGTTTATTTATTTTACAGATTCTAATAGACGGTTACAACTTACGAGAGTTGAATCCTAAATGGTTCAGGAGCCATTTGGGAATCGTAGGTCAAGAACCTATCCTTTTTGACACAACTGTGGCAGAAAATATTCGTTATGGAAATATTGATGCAACCATGGAACAAATTGTAGCTGCAGCCAAAGAAGCAAATGCTCATGACTTCATAATGAAACTACCAAATGTAACTATCATTCAAAAAATACTATTTATTACCAAAATTATGAACAAGATCAGTTCATGTAATTTTCAAGAGCTATAATATTGTAAGACGCATAAATCTAGATCAGGCTCGAAATTTATCCGAATTCAATTTTCAAGCTCTAAATAATTAGAAATTAGAGTATGTTTTATACCATGTTAATTAAGTTTTTTTACACATAATAATTCAAATTTGCAGAAATATGACACTCTCGTGGGGGAAAGAGGAGCCCAAATTTCTGGAGGGCAAAAACAAAGAATCGCGATTGCTAGAGCGATTGTTAGAGATCCAAGTATTTTACTACTTGATGAGGCAACATCCGCACTTGATACTCGCAGTGAGTCTAAAGTACAAGCAGCTTTAGATAAGGTTAAGAAATATTATTATTACTATTATTCACTCAAAAATGAACTGGAAGGGCCAAATATTTTCAAATTTGGATAAGTTGTGATTTTCTAGGCAAATCGAGGAAGAACCACAATAATTGTAGCTCACAGACTGACAACAATACGAGGAGCTGATAAGATAGTCGTTTTATGCAACGGAGAGGCTGTTGAAGAAGGCACTCACGATCATTTGATGGCTCTTGAAGGACATTATTTTTCTCTTGTCACAGCTCAGGTAACAAAATGAAATCGGCTTAGAAAAAATTTGAGGAATTTTTTCTGGTCCTGCACAATAAATTGTATGAATAAATCTCATTGGTTATTTATACAAATTAAGGTTTCCGACTTTACGGAATCAAGTACTGGAGTTACAAAGCAAGTCAGTGACAAACGGGAAGATGATGATGAGGACGAATCAGTTGGTATGAAATGTGAGGTATAAAAGTATAATATTTTATAAAGTTGATAATGTTATCTACTCATAATCTATCCTACAAGAATAGTTTGTTGGAGGTTAAATTTATTTCCTTCTTAGATCCCGGATATAGACGACAATAAATCAACTGAAAAGGTTTCGATGATGAGGATCTTGGAGTTGAATCAACGAGAATGGCCTTTCATACTTCCTGCTTGTTTTACATCAATAATTGTTGGTTGTTCTATGCCACTGTTTTCAATCCTATTCGGAGATGTCATTGGTGTAAGTAAACACTTTTTATTATTCTTATCATTATATAACTATTGACTCCATATATGTAACGCACTGTTTCAATAATAAACGAAAAAAGCTTGACCATTGATTCATATAAAAATAAAATTGAGCGTCCGGATAGCATAACGGCCTCAGCGCGTGAACCCAGTCAGTCTAGTAGTCCAAGCAATAGGGAAATTGTTGTGCCAAAAACTTTTGCAGGAAACTGACTGTACCATCAGAAGAAAGGTACTTTATACTTTATTCCAGTCATGTTCTTGACTCGCAAAAACCAATTCAAATGTTTTTATTAACGTTTGAAGCCCGAAAATTGCATTTTCTTTAGTTATTTTATTTATAACATTAAAAGTATTAGAGAAAACTTAATTATCAATTGATAAGTTATAGTTAATTTTGAATTTCTATGACTGGGCTTTCGTGAAAAAGTAGCGATTTCGACGCTTTACAAGTACTGAAAAGAATGGACACTGCAGGATAATAAATGTTTGCGTAATTGCTATTTCAATGCGTTAAAAAAAGTTTTCAAACACGACACCAAACTGCTGAGCCCTCGAAAGTAGCCAAGGAGTGGGGGAAGAAGGAAATTAACAATTGTAATCGATATGAAAAATAACAAAAAAATAAGTCAGTATTGCATATTTCATGAAACAAATCAATTTGCATGATTAAAAAAAGAAATGGACAGTATTTTTTATGCTGAAATATAAAATAATTATTTTATTTACATAACTATTCAAGCGCGTATTTTTATGCGTACAAAACTTTCATACTGACATAGTAATCATCTAAATGGAAAATTACAATAATCTTCTTCTTTTTCTCATAGGCTCAATATTATCAATTTCTTCAAAACTTTCGTCGACATTTTCTGATACGATAAAATCATCATTTTCAATAGATTCTTCGTCCAATGTGAATTCATCTTTGAACTCGGATGTCCGATTATTTTTCTCAAAATTGAAGCACGCCTCTTCGTTTTGTACGCATAAAAAAATGCACTTAAAAATTTATGTAATCAAAATACTTACTTTATATTTTAGCATGAAAAATACAGTCCATTTGTATTTTTATTCATGCAAATTGATTTGTTTCATAAAATACGCAACACTGACTTATTTTTTGTTTTTTTTTTATATCGAGTATAATCGTTGATTTCCTAGGGTCATGTTTTGCCAAAACAAGAAAAAAAGTGATAAATTAGCTAAAGCTGTTGACGAGATATTCAAATCAATATAACGTGACGCGCGCTATGCCTCTTCTACCTTCCTTCTTCCCCTACGTCTCGGCTACTTTCGAGCGCTCAGCAGTTGGGAGTCATGTTTGAAAACTTGTTTAATGCATTTAGCAATATTTTACTAGGGAACGAAGATATACATTTTGTTGTGCTTTAGTTAAAGTTTTAAAATCCGTTTTGAAAATTGAAATCGGACCATCGGTGCACCATACAGACATTTTGCAATTACTAACATTAAATAATTGAAATAGCAATTACGCAAATAGTTATAATCCTATAGTGTCCATTCTTCTAAACACTTGTAGAGCATCGGAACCGCTTCTTTTTAACCAAAGCCCGGTCATAGAATTTCGAACTTAACGAAGATATTGATCTGTTAAACAAGCCTTAAATTCACTGGGTTTTACTAATTTTCTCGGCCTTCCATTATCCGATCAGGTCGACTAAGGGCTCATTGTGTTTGTAATTTAATTGCCCTTAACTTATTAATTGATGCCATTAGGATTGCTCTAATACTTTTGATGTTATAAATGAAAAAACTGAAAAAGTGATATTTTTCGTCTTTTAACGTTGATAAAAACATTTGACACGTTCTTCGCGAGTCAAGAATATGAATGAAATAAAGTATGAAGTACCTTTTTTCTGATGGCACAGTCGGTTTCCTGCAAAAGTTTTTGTCACAAATCACTTATTAAATAATCCCTGTTGCTTGAACTATAGTAGGCGAGACAGGGGATAACGCGTTGCTATGAGCCGAGTCAATTGGTCGAATAATCTTGGAAATAAGTTTTGTCCAACCAGCTTGGCTCGTAGCAACGCGTTATCCCCTCTCTTGCCTAATAGACTGACTGAGTTCACGCGCTAAGGCCGTTACGCTATACGGACGCTCAATTGTTGAGGTGAGGAGAAGTGCCAATTTTCTTGTAATCAAAAATATTTATTTTATGAATTATATGTATTCCATATTGAATTAAAAAAATGAAATGAAAAAACCAAACAATTTTTAGGTTCTTTCAGGCCCAGATCCAGATAAAGTTCGTCAGGAAACAAACAAATACTGCGCCTGGTTTGTAGCGGCTGGTGTAATTATTGGTGTATCCAATTTCACCCAGGTAGATCAACACTTCATTTGCCCAACTATTCACAAGAAGTTATATAATTCACAGGAATATTTCTCTCAAAAATCTCTCTTTCATGCAACTGAATATTTTTGTTGCAACAAAGAATTTGAAGAATTTTCAACTAGAATTTCTCTTTAGTGTAGATTCGTGTACTAACGGAATAGTTGTATTTCAACATTATTACGAATTTATGTTAAAATGTAATAGAAAATGTCTTTTCAGATTTTTCTTTTCAGCGTATCAAGTGAATGTTTGACAATGAGATTACGAGGTCAGCTATTCGAAGCAATACTAAAACAAGAAATAGGTTGGTTTGATAATCCTGCCAATGGCACAGGAGCCTTGTGCTCGAAACTCTCAACAGAATCAGCAGCTGTTCAGGGTGCCACTGGTCAAAGAATTGGAACTATTATTCAATCAATCAGTACTATAATACTGGCCATTACATTGTCAATTTACTACGAGTGGAGACTAGGATTAGTAGGAATGTCCTTTATCCCTATTATCCTCGTGGTAACTTATCTACAGGGTCTAGTTTTGACAAATGAGACTTTCAATTATCATCTGAGTTTGGAAACGTCGACTAAGGTCTGTCTTTCAATTCTAATTCATCAAATGTTTTTTCTGAAGTTCAAACTCAATTTAATGTTACAATAAATTTCAAGTCCAGGGTCAAAGGTTTTGATCCCTGCGGAAAGGATTACCAATCTTGTTGTACTTAAAAAAAAATCATTCAATTATTCCAGATTGCTGTTGAAGCAGTGAGTAACGTAAGAACTGTTGTTGGACTTGGCATAGAAGAAAATATCTATAAATCTTATATAAATTCAATGGAACCATCTTTCAAAGCAGGAAAAAGAAACACTCATTACAGAGGTTTGGTTTTTGGATTAGCTCGATCCATTATATATTTTGCGTATGCAGCCTGTATGTATTACGGAGGATATTTGATAAAAAACAACAATCTCTACTATGCCAACGTGTTCAAGTAAGCAGAAATGAAATCTTCAGTCTTTAAGGTTAACAATAAAATAAAATTGAGTTTCTGACTTTACAGAGTAGCTCAGGCACTTATTATGGGTACTGTGATGGTTGCAAATGCATCTGCATTCGCTCCAAACGTTCAGAAAGGATTATTGGCTGCTGCAAACATAATTAATCTTTTTGAGCGAGTACCAAAAGTTAAAAACAGCAAAAACGCTGAAGTTATTGATGAGGTAAAAGTAAAAGAATCACATCTTGATAAAATTGATAACAATAGGTGATCTCTTCAAAATGTACACGGAAAAAATTTGTACTCGAGGAATTACAGAATTTGTTATGGAGCGGCGGATATAAGGAAAAATACGTAATAATTACAGACTCACTTTTTGTAAACTCCACAGAACTGAAGTCCGTTGAAAACAAAGTGAAAACTGAACATCTCACAGAACGCCTCTCAAATCTAACATACGACAGATTGATGTAATTTCTACATGTCGCGTCGTTTCCAAAACAAAAAAAAACTTCGTCAAATTATTACCGCTTGTGAGAAATGACCAGTGCCGGGCCTAACATTTTTGTTCGACAAAATTATATTTAATTTTCTTACTTGAACGTCGGATTTTTTTGTGACGTTTGTCCCTCAAATGCTGTTTAATAAATAAAGAGGGGAGAAACTGGAGAAGAAATTCTTCTCCCTTTATAAATAATAATAATAGGAAATTATTGATTACAAACGACCTTAAATGAAGAAACTTAAACCTTTAGTATAAAAAGTCTTTGATTCTAAACGATCAATTAGAAAAATGTGCAAGTTTTAATGTTTCTAATCTTAGATTGCTTAAATGATATGATTTTCAGAATCTGCTGATTTATTCTTCCATTAAGGGCATGGGAAATGAAAATTTTAAATTCTATGTCATTCCTTTTTGAATTTTTCCATTGTAGTATATTCAGAGCTTTCATTTTTTTGAATGGCCAATTAAAATTGTTACGTTGAAAGTTCAGTATTTATGTTCAATTTTGAATATTCGATTCACAATTATTGATTATAAAAAAACAGTCAAGCATTTCTAAATATTAGGTAATAATGTTTGTTTAAATTCAAGAATTTCAAATTCAATGGTTTCAAGATGGAATACATTGGACTAAAAAAATGTTCAAATTTGATAAAAGGCTTGGAGTATGAAATGTATTATCTTGAATTTATTCCAAAATTGCAAGTACAGTTCGAATTGAAAAATCATAAATTAATTTATGTTCACCTTTGATTACCTAACATCTTTTTTTATTTCTAATCTTCGATTTCAAAATCCTCTAATTTAACATTTTTAATTTTAATTTTTAAAATTTGTAATAGAAAATTTAAAAAAAGGGACAATTGAGAACTAAGCTTTCCAAACTTAAAGATGTCATAATTGAAGAAAATTATTGATCTAATTAATAAAAAAATGAAAATAAAATATAAGTAGGATGAATCTTCACTCGAAAAATTTGTAAAATTCATGGTCAAGAAATAAGTTCACTGTCATTTCGTGGTTTTTTTCGGTCTTATAAAATTCTCGATCATTTCCCGTTTTCTCGCAGCAGCGGACATCCTGAAAAAAACTATTCTTTTGTAGGATGAAAAAAATTCTCTAGGTGATTCTTTATGAGTCTCACCGACGCCGCATATTGGGGACGGAATGTTCAAGACCACCAACAGGTCGCAAATCTTAACCAAATCGAACAAAATTTTGCCATAAATGTTTGTAAACGAATTTCACAGAGACTCACAAAGCCAAATTTTCCGAAACAATTTCTTGAAACAAACATTGTGAGCAATGTTTGGTAAATTTGCAATATACTTTTAAATCCTCTAGTTAGAAATTTTAATTTGAATCTTTTAAATTAGTAATAGAAAAATTTTAAAGTTGGAGAATTAAGAACTGCGCACTCGCAACTGAAAGATATCATAGTTGAAGAAAATTATTGATCTAATTAATTTGAAAGGGGAACGCCACTGTAACGGGTCTAAAAATAGCCAATTTTTGTGGATTTTTTTTTGTGAGGAGGGATGATTCTTTGAGGATCGCACAGTGGGACCAAATCACGAAAAGGTGGCCCAAACCATAAAATGTTCATAAAATAGGCCAAATTTTCTAGCTCGGGGGTTTCGAGGGTTGCTGATTACGAATCCGGTGTCAAATATTTCAAAAACAAAATGGCAGATCCAATATGGCGGGTAATCATGCTAAATAAATATTTGATTCTTCTAAAAATTTGTGTAAGGCGGTTGTAAAGGTCGCTGACTACGAACCCAGTACCGAAAATTTCAAAAACAAAATGGCGGGTCCAATATGGCAGGTGATTATGCTAAGTAAATTTTTGATTTAATTCAAAATTGGTGTAAGGGGTTTGCAAGGTCGCTGACTACAAATCTAGTATCGAAAATTTCAAAAACAAAATGGCGGATCCAATATGACGGGTGATTATGCTAAATAAATTTTTTATTCTTTTCAAAATTGGTGTACAGGGATTTTCAAAGTCGCTGATAATTCGTAATTAGAAAAAAAATTAGCTCCCTTGTTCTTCTAAAAATCATTACCACTATCCTGCAATGATGAAATGTAATGCGCGCCTCGTCGCGACTCATGCTTCAAGATGAAAGATATCAAATAAAAAACGCATCCGCAGGCATCCGCAGGTAATTTTTTGTGAATAAATTCAAAAACGTTTACTGAGTACTATGATAATTATTGATTGTTAGAATACTGCAGAATATTAAACTTTTTATATGTATCAAAATCAAGTTATATCTGAGAGATCAGATAATTAGGTTTCCAAAGAAAAGTTATTTTGTCAAAAAATAACTGTGAAATTTCGCTTCAAATTTAAACTCTGATATTGTACATACCTTCATCTGAAGAATCCATTTTCCCAGTTTATAACGATCACTTTTGAGAATTGTTAATCAACAAAACTAAGAGAAACTCTTTTGCTGTACCTTGCTCCAAGAACTCGACAGAACAAATAAGGCCAAGCTCAGACTAGGTTCCGAAGCCGTTTTTACAAACATAAGACTATCTGAATTTTGAAATGAAGGTACGGAAACCTTCATTATCAACTGCGCCAGCAAAAATGGCGATTTGAAACAAAATTTTTTTTCCATTTTGGCCAGCTTTTT
>WSXT02238796.1:0-15752 GCA_011762715.2 Neuroterus valhalla
GCCCTAACAATTTGTCTGGCTGCGCGCCTGACGCAAGTACTCATACGTAGTACAAGTACGCAGTACTCATTTTTAACAAAACAGTCGAATTTTTCACCAAAAAATAAGACTTTCACAAAGTAGCTTCATTTTCAACAAAATAATTTATCTTACAACAGAACAGTTGCATTTTCAACTAAATAGCTGCATTTTTCACCTTAAAAGGCAAATTTGCAACTGTGGACATCAATATCAAACCAAATGACGATTTTGAAAAAAAAGGATCAGTTTAAAAATTACTTTTCCACTGAAAACTGAACAATTTTTCAAACAGTTTAATTCAACGGGAAAATGAGAGTTCTCAACAAATAGTTCAATTATCAACCGGATATCAGATGAATTTCCAATAAGAAAGTTAATCAAGAATGAAGAAAAATGAATTTTGAACCAAATGGTTCAATTTTCAATTAAAATGATCAATTTGTAACCCAAAATATAATCCTTCAATTTTCAGTTTAGAAAATCAATTCGTGAAAAAAAGAAGACACAATACATTACTTTTTCTAACCAAATTTGTGAATTTCAAACCAAAAATATGAGTTTCATGTCAAGAAGAATAATATTGTACCAGGACTGATGCATTTACAACATAACCAAAAATTTATTCTTAGTCAAACAAGATTACTTTTCTACTATTAAAAATAAATGTTTAATTCCTAAACAAAATAGTTTAGGTTCCAACTGAATAATCAATTAATGAAAACTCCTATAGAATATTTGAATTCTTAACTCAGTACCTGAATTTTTGACCTACACAGAAGAATTTTCGAAAAAATGTTTAATCAAAAATGGAAGACTCAAATCACTTAAAAAAGTACTTCCTAGCAGAAAAAGATCATTTTCATCCAGTTGGAATACATGTTAATTTGAGAAAAAGTTGAATTTTTAAACAATTAGTTTTTTTTCCAAGACGGAAATTCGATTTTCAACTGAATTGTTGCATTTTTAAGCCAAAAAGAGGAATCCCGTAGAAAACAGTTGGTAATTTAAACAAAATATATTTGAATTTGAAATTAAAAACATCTAAATTCAACACAAAAGAAACATTTTGAGCAAAATATTTCAATTTTTAACCAAAGAGATAAAGTTTCAACTAGGATGATGAATCTTCATCAAAAGAAAAAGAGATGAATTATGATTTAAATACATTAGTTTTCTGCAAAAAATGTTCATGCATTTTCAACCAAATACTTTATTTTCCATTTAAAAAAGAATTATTTCAACCAAATGCGGAGTAGTTCACTTTTCGTTTGGAAAATGAACTTCAAGCAAAAAACGAAACAATATTTCAACACAATATTTGAATTTACAACGTGAGAAATAAATCTTCTTTTCAGGGAATTCATTTTTTAAAATAGCTGAACTTTCAATCAAGTACTTGAATTTTTGACCAAACAGAATGACTTTTCAACAAATTAGTTGCATTTAAAAAAAAATTAAATTAACAACCTTAAACAAAAATTATAATCTTTAGGAAAGCGAGATGAGTTTCGAACGAAAAATTTAAAAGTGGACTTTTCAACCACAAAAACCTTCAAGGCAAAAATAGCAAGAATTGAAAAAAGAGGGAAAGTTTCTTGAAAATAGGGGAAAAAGAATATTTCTTTAAAAAGAGTAGAATAGGAGAAAGAGTCTGCAACTTGATAGTGATTTTGAAAGTTATAATTGAACTGCGGGCCAGTTTTATCAAAATTCACAAAGTTTGGCACAATTTATTATCACGAAATATTTCTAACGCCACCTAAGTTACTAACGTCACTCACCAACAAACACATACGCCGAAATTGATTTAAATTCACAAGAAAAATAATAAAATATGTGTATGGAAAACACGCGCATCAGAAGAGCGTGAAGTTGGCATCGTTTTATCCTTGCTGAAGTTTCACTTCAGACGCGCGTGGTTTCCGCACACACATTTTTTTAGTTCTTTTTTTATTAACTCACATTCGAAGGACTCCTTTCTTTGCACAGCCAATCATTAAGGAATTGTAGTGTGAAGCCAGAGCCAGATTCGTATTAACTACGTTTTGACTCACCTGAAAATTAATTGTTTATATATTTTGAATGTTTTTAAAAAAAATCTGACCTAATTATTAGCTTTATTCAATTATTTCCATTATGGATTACACACTTTGAATAATTTTATTATCAAAGAAAGTGATAAGAACGTTCAAACAATTATTTCTGCCGTACTAAAAAAAAGTGAAGGAAACTGACAAATCTTCAGAAGTTCTGCCGATTTCTAAATATTCTGAAGTTCCCAAACATTCCTGACAAGGAACCATTAATTAAGAATCTGTGTGTTTCAATGATTCCAGAAATCTAACATTTACCCTCGATATTTTCAAATTAGGATAAATATATTTCGTAAACATAGTAAGATACGTCATAACGGGAATTTTCAGATTCACCTCTCGAATCATACAGAATATAAATATTGATAATCAAATATTCAATAAAAGTAATTTTATAAATAAATATAAATGAATAAGATCAAATAGATTGAGAAACAAAAGATAAGATTAGGGTTTTTCTCGCTCTACTTTTCGTTCCATAGTACCATAAATAAATAAAGGGTTCTAAATAAATAAATAAGTTCTTCAAACTTAAGTTTGGACGTTTTCTGAAAATTCTCGCATGAGTTCTGACTCTCTCCATCATTCTCCGGAAAGAAAAGTAACAAATATTGGCAGAAATCGTCATTTATAATTCCTGAATTTTTCTTCTGACGTTCCTTGACTTTTTTTTAGTAAGATGTACTTACTTGATACAGAAAATTCATTCGTTCGAAAACATCTTTTCCTTGACAATTGCTAGTTGGCTGGCCTGTAAATGTAAGAAGCATAATCGCTAATTGATAGAATGAATCAATCTGACCAAATTCATCGAAATATAAACTCTCTATAAAAGACAACCTTAATATTTACAAATTCTTCAACTTTTTAATTACTCCTAAATTATTTGAATTTACAGATTTATTATAAGGAACATCGAACTTACTCATTCTGAAATTGATGAATTGACTATAGAATTAACTTTAATGAAATCTTAACTCCAAAAAGCTTGAAAAATAAGCACGATCGGGCACTTGTCATTTTTCTAGGTTATGTTCGGCTACCCATGCATGCCATGTATGGCTGTGTAATCTCTGTCTGTTTTACTGTTTATAATCTCACTAACAGGAAGTCCCGGAAGTCAACGATTTTCCCTAAGATTTAGAAATTTATTGATCGATTTCATAAATAGAAGTAAAGATACTTGATTTCCTTATAAATAAATTAATATTATGATAAATAACAACAAAAATTATTATAAACATTTATTTCAAAAGTAAAAAGTATTAACATGTCATTAAAAATAATTACACCGCATGTACAATAATTATCCGATAAATAAAATTAGTATCCTTCTAATAAATTACAGTTTTAGATGAGAATCAGAGAAAAATATTGCATAATAGATTTTTGATCCGATTTCATGAATATCATTCCTAAATTCTGATACAATATCAGTACCAAATTAATTGCCTACTGGACCTGATTGATTCGTTACTATAATTTTTGGTCCTTGCATTCCTTTTTCTTTACTAATTCGTAGTAGTGTCGAGATAAAATAGGTTCTCGTGGGCTTTGTCGATGAGGTGTATGAATTATATTATTGCTTATGCGTAGTTTCTGAGCCATGGAAATTTCCAAGTCCTTTACAGATTTTACTGTTGAATCTTCTTGAATTTCTTTTTTTATAGAAACTCCGTTTACTCTTGGCGTTGATGCATCAAACGTCTTCATTTTTGATTTCCAAGATATATAGGGCGTAGATTCCACTTCAGGCTGATCAGAATTCGTTGAATTAGTTGTCACATCTGCTTTATCATCCCTAAAAATAATTATCCAAATATTAGTTCAATATATAGGAATGAACTAATATATACATCTGTAATTAAATCTACGCCTGTTTTTCAAGAGTTCTATCACTGCTATAAAAATTATTATTAAGAGAGTAAATTTTGTCCTCTAAAATAGCTGTGACGTTACTAAAGTTTTTTGTAATATATAATATTTTCTTAACATTACTAATATGTACAGCATATCCAAGGTGGCGATTCGGCGGACGATTTCAAATTCCCGGTCGTTTCCCGGTTCTTCACGGTCAATTTTTTCAATTTTCCCGGTCAACTAGAAGTAACATATTCATATTTCAACAAAAAAATATCTTTTTTTAAATCTAAAATTGGAACATTTAAACTCACAATTAAGGGAAATCAATTTGCGAAAACAAAAAAACGGATTAACAACTATTAGTTCATTTTTCAATCAAGAAGATGAATATTGAAATAAAAAGATAAATATTCAACTGGAGCACATCAATTTTCAACCATTAAGGTGAGTTTTCAAACAACAAGCTTCATTTCGAAATAGTCGAATTTCGAACTAAAAAAATACACATCTGCAACGAAAAATGGAACAGTAACATTTTTAGTTAAAAGCAAACGATTTCAAACAAAGCGAAGGAGTTTTATACTAAAACGAAGAATCTTCATCTGAAAGAATTCAGTTCTTAACAGATAAATTAACTTTTACTAGAAAAGATAAATTGTCAACGAAAATTTGAATACTCAAATGTTAAAATAGAAAAAATGAATGCTTAACCAAACAAATGAACAACTGAAAGATTTGAGTTTTAAATAGATAAATTAACTTTTACTAAACAAGATATATTGTCAACAAAAAATTTACTCAATACTTAAATTTTAAAATGAAAAAAATGGATCTTCAATAAACAAATTAATTTTTAACTGAAACTATGGAATTTCCAATAAGAATAAGTTAAATTTTCAGTTAAAAAAATTACTTATTACAGAAAAAACTAACTTTCAACAAGAAAATATCATTTTTCAACAAAATGGTTGAAATTTAAACTACAAAAATAGCAATTTTGAAACAAAAATGTAATAGTGACATTTTTGGCTCAAAAAATTAATTATAAACCAAACATAAGAGTTTTTAAGTAGATTAATGTTCAACTAAAATGAAAAATGTTCAACAAATTTTCACCAAATTGTCGAATTTTGAACTATAAAATATTAATTTTCCACTAAAAATGAAACAGTTAAATTTTCAGTTGGAGAAATTGATCTCCAACCAAACTGATGAAGCTAGAGTAGCGAATGAGATAAAATGAAAGAATGATTGGGGAAAGGAAATGGCTGAGGTGGAAGAGAAGTGAAAGAAAAAGGAAATGAAAGTCACACAATAAAATAAGGTGGATGAAATTGTCCAGTTGGAATAAGTAGAATTAAGCAGAATAAGATGAGACTGCACTCTTTCTCTTTTTCTCGCTCGAACACTCAAATCGTTAAGAATGCTCAAACACTCGATCACTCGTCGTTTACTCGCTCGCTCATAGTCTTTCAGGCACACCGTCACATTATCAATAAAGAAGAAGATAGATTTATTTAAGGCAACGAAATGAATTTTCGACCATAAAGAATAATTTTCTACAAAAAAGGAAAATTTCCCATGAACTACATAAATACGCAAAGAAATACTTTAATTTTCAAATTCAGAAATCAATGTTTAACTACATACTTTAATTTTTACCAGAAAAATATGAATTACATACAATTTCAACCAGAGGTGAGTTTTGAATCGCAATCATGCAACTTTAACATAAAAATTTAGATCTCAACAAACAAGTTTAATTTTGAACAAGTAGTTGTTGATTTTTTAATTAAAAAAGGACGAATTTGCAATGAAAAATTTGAACAAGTTTTCTATCATAATTCAGAAAAATTTATTCTTCTTCTTCTCCTATACTACTTATACTCTAAAGACTGCTTAAAATTCTTTCTTTCTTTATTTAAAATTGAGAGGATGGAAAATTGTGACGAATTTTGAATTGGAAGAACGATTTTTTTTAAATCCTCTCTTCTGATTCCGAATTGTAACTAGTTAGAATAGTTCCCGTTCCATTTTAAAAAATTCAGTATTCTAAGTGAAATTATACTTCCTCACTGAAACTCCCTGCCCCAAAATAAAAACTATAATTATTTTCTGAAATTCCCTGTATCAAGTCAGATAAATGAGGAAAAGCAGATAAAACGTGATAAGTACATTTTTTTGAGAAAATTTAGATAATAATTCCTTCTGTATGTTTGGGCAATCATCAATTTGATTATCAAATTTGAGTCAGCTAAGAAAATCTCACAGAGCAACAAATTTGCAATACGTTTCTCTTATAATGGAAAAAAAATTCTTCCTCTCATGAAGTATAGATGTATTTAAATATTTTGAGAATTAGAGTAAAGGAACGTTACATTCTTCAAATCAAATTATTATATGTCTTTTTGATTCATAAAAAGAAAGCGGTCGTTTCTCGTATTTTTTCGGTAGAATTTTTAATAGTCTAGGTTGAGTCAAATAAATTCCCGGTTTTTAAATTAAATTCCCGGTCGTTTCCCGGTCAAGTCGCCACCCTGATATGTACAATTCTAGAAAAAAACAGACATGTACTTTGATACTATAGTAGCAGGGTGCAAATAATTCAATATGTGAAATTATCATAAATTTGATCACAATCTTTGCAACAACAAAAACGGTACAGTGTCACCTGTTATTTAGGATTTCATCGTTTTCTGGCACGTATCCATTTTCTGTGAAGAGCACTTCTATATCGCTACATTGTTGCTCTATATCTTCGTATATACTCCAAGATTCTTTCATAAACTTTTGCATTTCTGACAGATTTTTTTCACTCTTTTCGAGATCTACAGCCAAACTTTCCTGAAAAAAAAATAGAATCTTTAGATTTATCTACGATTTCAAACGTCTCTCAAACAGCAGACTCATTTAAGTTATTACAACATTATTTACGTAAGTTGGAGATTTGAAAAGCATAATTATTACTTTTAATTGTAGCATAAAAATTGAAAAAATATGTCAATTATAATTTCATAGGTCCGATCAAAAACATTTGCTCTATCAAATATTTTTGTTTTCTTAATTATTTGGATCAAATAAAACCTGAAGCACTATTAAAAGAATAATTTTGAAGAAAAAATATAATACAGAAGTAAAAAATCTTAATACGGAGAAAATATCTCAATTTTTTTGAATCAAGACAAAAACGAAGACAGAGGAGTCCTAACCAAGAAGGCACTTATTTGACATATACAGGTTTCCAGTATTTTTACGAATTTCTAACCTTTAATTCAATCACAGATTTTGATAAAGCTTCAGCTGCTGCACTTGCTTTTGCTGCTTCTTCCAGTTCTTCTGCACTTTCTGTATATCTGGTGTAGGCCCTGCCAATATGAATATGAGGTGCGTTCCATATTTCTGTCATTTTATGGATTCCTTCATCCAACTTTCTACCCTCCAATCTCAGCTTATCAAAATAATTCATTTCATGAATTCTAGAAACTTGCCGGTCAACAGTAATTCAATTATAAACAGTAAATTCATTAAATATAGGGTTGTTTACATCCAAACTGTTGGAAAACTTTTGAAACTCCAACGTTCGCAAATGACGCCAAGCAGACAAAAATCATTCATTGGTTCCAGAGAGCGCATGCGCGATTTTGTAGGCGCGCTTTCCAAAAATTAAAACACATTTGATTCAGTAAGTTAGAAGAAAATTTAGAAGTTATAATAGTAAAAGTTACAAAAGTTACGTATTTTAGTTCTAAATTCATTTCGTATCCTAATTCCATATTTTTTACCTATTTGAATTCCATATTTGTTACATAACGGTAACATATTCTTGTAACATCGTTATGGAGTTGTTACAGAACGATCACAGGAAAAATTTACATTGTAACACTGTTACATAGGCGTTACGGCAGTATAACATAACGATTTTCCTCTGTAAATCTTTTACTAAATTGTTCTAAAAATACTTTTTGATATATAAAGCTGTTCTATAATTGTTACAGAACAAGTTTAAATCGTAACACTGTTAAATATGTGTTACGGCACTATTACAGATCATGGTTGTTTGTAACACCGCTCCTAAATTGTTATAAATATATATTTTTTACATTAAAAGCTGTTCCAGAATTGTTACAGATCTCTGACAGAACATGGTTCTGTAACAGCGTTACGTAGCTGTTACATCCATTTGAGGACGGCAGTACTCGGACCATGATTCAAGTATATTCTAAACCTGTAACAGTACCTGTTCTTTACCGTTCTAGAACTGTTACATCACAGTTATATAACAGTGCCCGCTGAGTTGAAGAATCTTTGAACGCTTTGAACCAATGCTTGGTCAAATAACTAATTTCAATCAGAAATCACCAACATTTTATAGATTTAAATTCAAATTAGGAAAAAATATTGGAGGATTCGAAGATTTGAACTGAAGCTTCAATAAATAATTTTGCTGAGGTGCATTTATATCGAAAGCCGAAAAATATACAATTTTCTTAATAGCAACTTCTTTTACTTGGAAGTGAAAAATGGTAGAGCTTCAAATTTATAAAGGTTTAATAAAACTGTTGTTTTTGTTAGTTACTCTGGAGTAAATCTCTCATTTCCGGAGCACCTTTCCAAATTTAAATATGTGAAACGATAAAGATTGTTGCTCTTCAATTTAAACCATGCAAAAACTAATGAATTGAAATTATTCCAAATTTTATAATGTTCTAAATTCAACATTTTAAACTTAGTGCCCCTCAAAATGTACTGTTATTTATTGAAGTGAGTAAAGTGTTCAATTAAGAATTTGAATTATAATTCTCTTGCTTCATATTTGTATATTATTAATTGGCAGTGTAATGTTCCTTGCGCGCCATAGCGCGCGTATAATATTGCTAGTTGTAGTTTAGAAGATGAAAATCGCTTTTCACTTCAAAAAAGGAGCTTCCATAATTTATGTAAGGTTTTTTTACAAAATAAGAGAAAAATAGCATTATATTATTTTAATTGTAATTTTTATTCTCTATAACTCTTTACAAATAAACTAAGAATCCTTCTTTTGCTCCAGTAGCAATTCGCCTTTCGCTTTTAATTTGCTGGCAATAATTCGCCGCTGCTCCTCTTGTTTTTCTTTGATTAATCGGTTGTATTTTTCAACAGCATAATCCATTTCTCCCACCAATCGAACAATTTTAGCCTGAGAAGTTTTAGTTTTTAGAACATGTATAATAGTACTAATGATATTATTAGAAAAGATATAACTATCAGAATTGAAATTTTTTAATTCTTACTGCATATTCTCGATTTTTAACAATTTTCCTTTTCTGATTAACACCATAGGGTGTTGGTCTTCCGTCTTTGAAAGAATAATCTGGTAAATTCGTGAGTGGTCCAAATGCATTTGGATTTGCAGTCAAACCTTTTCTGTAAAAATGAATTTGAATCTCGGAGAATTCTAACTTAATCTGTGTGAAGTCAAATTTCCATCTCAAACAATCAAAATTACAAAATAAAGTAAAATAATAATAATAATATAATAATAAACATAATAATAATAAATAAAATAAAATTGCGGAATTATCAAAATACTAGCAATGACTTCAAAAAAGGAAAGAAAAAGAATACAATAGGTATACATAAAGTAAAGCAAACAGAAATCTCACGATATGTGGTATAAGGGCCCAAATTTTGGGGATTATTTGAAATTAATGTAACCAAAAGTCAACAAGTGATTCTCTGAAAAGCTCAAAATTACTCTATTCTAGAGATTATTAGATTCAGAGAATGAATATTATTTTCTAGAAAACAGAAATTTACAAATATTTAAACTCAAACTTGACATTTTTTCTCAGAATGATATTTAATTTCAAGAGAAAATATTTACTTACTGAGATCTCCAATACTGGTCAATAGATACAGAAGAAGAGGTTTTGAATCCATTGACTAACAACCTGATTTCTGGAAAGACAAAAAGCTCTCTGCACTAGAATATCTAGATCCCCGTTCTCAATTTTCGAAAAATAGAAGTAAAAGGGTGGATGAAAACAGAGAATTCGATTAAAATGAAAGTGCATTTTTACAGAGTTCACCTTAAGTATTTACACTTACCTGTCCGAGTAAAACACAGGATATTTTTACAAAGTGCCATTTTCCTTCAGAAAAAGTATTTTGAGACCTAGTCAATGAATAATTAGGGATTCTTCTAGTTCTGAATCAAATGAACATTCATAGTAGATTGTAAGCTTTTTAACTAGAGAAAATTCCAAATTTAATAAACGCACTTGAAAGTTTGAAATCACGTTAGTTCCATTAGAATTTTATAGGTTTCAGGAATATTGTTGTAATTTTTTAAGGTTAGGTCACTTATTGCATGTGCCGTTGAAAGTTTCAATTGGGAACTTTCACTTTGAAAGTTTCAGAATGCGAAATTTATGATCGAGGGACTTTTCAAAGAAACTAAAATATTATTTTTGAAGCCAAAAAGACAAATTTTCTGCAGAACAGATGAATTTTCTACAAAAAAGTTAATTTACAACACAAAAATTAAATTTTTAACCAAAGAGATTTAAAACAAATTTAATATTCAATCAAGTAGTTGAATTTTGAACAAAAAGTATCAGTATAATCTATCAAGAATAGATTGTAATGTTCTACCAAAAAATAATACGAATTGTAAACAAAACACAGGAATTTCCAAAAGAAATGTTAAATTTCGAAGCCAAAAAGAGAAATTTTCTAGAATAAAATTGAATTTTCAAATAGAAATTCTGATTAATAATTTCAACCTCAACCGAACACAGGAGTTTTCAACAAAAAAGGTGAACAAAACAAGAAATTACAAAAATTAAACTGATAAACATTAAGGCCAAAAAGGATTTTTTTTAAAGAAAAATTAAAATTACAACCAAGGAGGCGGAATAAAATTTAGCCAAGTACATAGTTGAATTTTCAACTAAAAAGATAAATGTTCTATCAAGAAGATTCACGTTTTTTCATAAAAGAGACAACTTTTGAACAAAACACAGAAATTGCAGGCCAAAAAGAGTAATTTTCTTTTTAATAGTTAAATTTCTTTCCCTACCAAGCATATAAGTTTTCGAATTCACGAGTTTTCAACTCGGAAATAACAATTTTCAATAAATATGTAATTTATAACCAAATAGTTAACTTAAATAATGGATCTTCAATATATATAAATACTATTAACAAAATACATATGATTTTTGAACAAAAGATTTTCGATTAAAAATATAATTTTGCAACCAGATAGTTGAAGTGTCGAAAAAAAATCTATAACTGAAATAGGAATAGTTAACTGAACGTTTGAAAATTATTATTTTCTACTGAAAAACAAAACTTTTTTTTGTTGTTTTTTATGTTAAAGAATAATTTTCCAAACTGAGAATAAAGCATTAAATTTTGTCTAAAATATGATCGCTTTGAATTGGAAATTCAACTATTGAATTTTTCATTCTGAATTCATCTTTTTTCGTTTCAAACCTTAATTCTTTGTAAAACATTCATTTTGTTAGTTGAAGATCCAACTATTTTTTTGGGGAATTTATTTTTTGTTTTTGTTTGAAAGTTCATTCTATATTCAACTCTTCAATTGTTCGTTGAAAATTCATCCTTCTCAGTTTTAAAATCCAACAGTAATTCAAGTCGAAATAATTTTTTGGATGAAAAATTCACTTTTTTTCTGGAAATCATTGTTATATTTCCCCATTTTTTGCTAAATTTCTGCTGTTTTTGGTTTGGAATTTACACATTATACTTTGGTTGAAATATCGACTTTTCAATTTTTTGCAGTGAAATAATGTATTTAATTAAAAAATCCATTTATGCTGAAAATGCTCAATTTTTAAAAGTTTCCCTGACTTTGAAACTTCTAATTGAAACTTTCAGCTAAAGGTTTCAAAAATTATAAATTTCTGGAACAGCAAATTGCTATTAGCTTAATAACCTCGAATCTTGATCGATGCCGCGCGGTCAGATGAGAGTGGCTAAAATTTCCCAGAGCCCTGTACAACATAATTTTGTGTATTCAATTTTGTGAAACCCAACAGAAAAAAAACCCTAATGAAGAGATAATAGCTAAGCTGGTCCGGCGCCCAAGCATTTTATTCCAAGCCTTTCAAGCGCACGTTACATGAAAACAGGAAAGTTACATTAAAATGTATCAATTACAATAGACATAAGTCTGGAAAACTTACTGCTCTAGTTTGTAATAAAAAGTTCATAAAATTCTGTTCATTTTCATGAACTCAACAAAATGTATATAGGTTAATATGCTCCAAAAAGGCAAAAACGAAAACAAATATTAATTTTTCCGAAATTCTCATTTCTACCCGAATGATATCAACTTTTAAACAAGTAGAATTTATTTTTTGCCTGCTCATAACTTATTAGGTAATCAAATTTGACTGAATAAATAATTCAAACACCCTGGCAAAGGCGAAAACAACCTTATCGTCAACCATTTAAAAAATACACAGGCATTGTACAAATTGGTGTGTGTGCAACACTATATGACTATATATATGTAAACTGTTCTCAGTAGTTGTGTCAATGGTGTCAATCGCAATAATCAAAGAGTGGAGATCGGAGTTCCTCGTGAAAACCTTTCCGCAAAACTACTCGGTGTTATTAAAGAAGGCGATATTTATGTGAAAAGGAATAGAGAAACGATGGTCTCGGTGATGCAGCCATTTATGGTAAGTTGCTATGAATGTTTTGCCTAAACCTTCAAATTAGTGCTACCGGCCCAGCACCTTCGTCATATATTGACCGTCTTTCTTTTCGAAAAATTAAGAGAAATTTACCAATTGTCCTTCTACATTTTTTAGGACGTTGAAAGTTCAAGAAGCTACATCGATGAACTCTACTCACTGGACCCGCAAAAGTGTCTAGACGCCCTTGTGTAAGTTCCTCAGTAAACATAACCCCAAAATATATTCGAAACCTGTATGCTTAAACCGCTCAGAATTTTTCCTTACCTCTCAGAATTTTTCCTTACGAGTTCATTTACTCCCGTTTCTCTTTTCAATTCCCTTTTGAGTTCTTTCGCTTGTCCTTATTCTTCACAGAAAAAATATCAAGAACCTTCCTTTCTCAGATCCATATTCTATTTTCGATTTTAGTTTACCAGTTATTAATAGACTATGTGGGATTTGTTTTTATAAACCTGAGTATATAAATGAGGATTTATCAATTTAGTATAGATCTTTTATTGATTGCATCCATTGTTATTATCGGAAATTTAAAGCTGTTAAAAACTCGAGTTTAAATAAACAAAACGACTCATATAAGTTTATCATTCAAAATAAAAAAATAATTCTAACGAGAATCTAATTCTTGTTTCTCAATTCTAACAGGTGCCTGAAGAATTCTGTGATTGGAAGTAATCGACAGAAGGGTTCAGTGATTGCCCAGGGGGTTGTTCCTCGATTATTGCAGCTATTGGGAGACACTTCTGGTACAATGAGTCACCGGATTCGTCTCGAGTGTGCAGTGACGCTCGGTTCATTGGCAAAAGGAACGGATCAACATGTTTTGGCCTTGATCGACCTTGGAGTCGTGCCCTTGATTTTACAAGTGCTGCTCACTGCCACAGTCCCAGGTTCTCCTGCTGACGGAAAAGCAAAAGTCAATGATTTATTGATTGAAGCATGTTTGCGATGTTTACGCACTGTTTTCCAACATTCGGCAGCACCCGTTCATACTATTTATCAAAATCCTGCTCTTGTACCTCGACTTCTCTCCCTAGCGAGTCGATCTGTTACGTGCCAAGTTTGCATCGCTACTATTCTGACGACGGCTTGCAAGGTAATTTTGGTTCTAATAAGAAAAATTTGGAAGAATGTCTATTCATTGAGATATTGCGAGGTTACGTGCAATTACCGGTTATAGCATTCTAGCGTTCCGTTTCGTTGGCCCCTGCGAGGTTGTAAATAATGCTTTGAATTTCAATTTTCAAAATATATTCGAATATGTAATTGGATTTCGCATCCTTTTTTTGCATAAAAATGTTGTAGCTCTTGTATTCCTCCGAGATAAAGAGGACGAACTTTTTTCCCCAAACCAGGATTTAATTTCTTTTTAGACTACAACTCGCGCTTAATCACTCAATTTTGGGAAACTGGTAAACAAATTCGAATGCATTATGCTTTGCAATGTTTTTGGAGTGAATTTGCAGGTTAAAAGTGTAAATATTCATTTCAAAAAAGATTACTTTGCAAAAATTGGACATTGATAATTTTCAGCGCTTTGGGAGATGAGCAAATCATGAGCAAGCTAAAAGTTCTAACAAAAAATTTGTAAAAGCCGCCCGGCTTTTAACACACTTTTGCTGGCGTGTGAAGTCACGTCAATTTGTCAGAATGGGCTCGATAGAAATAGGAATTTTATATTTGTAGAAATTTTCATTTAAAAATAATAATCAAAAAAAAGTTTTTTTTTACATTATACTGGTATTAAACGTTAATTGAGAGCATATAGTTTTATATGCAAACGAAAAAAAAAATTAGTGGATGGCGCTTTTTCCCCAAATTGATTGACCGAGCGTAAGTTGGACTCTGAAAAGAAATTAAATTTTGGTTTGGTGAAAAAACCGATTTGCCTCTTCATTTCGAAGACTACAATAGGTAAACTTTTCTATGTAAGAAAAAAATATGCGAAAGTGAATTTTCTATTTAAACGCATATGCGTTTTCAAAATGGGTGTTCAAAACATTTCTCACATGCTCGTAGGGTCTAGAGAAGCATAGCGCTAGAATTCTATAATCGGTTATTGCATATTATTCCTCAATTATCGAATAGCGAAAAAATTTATGGTACCTGTACGAAAAACCGGGAAAAGGTCAAGAAATGACTTTGGATTTGATTTGACTACCGGGATTCGTTATTCGATTGTATTAAGATACATATCAAAAGTGTTTGAATATTCTATTACTTGCACTTTTTTCGAACGCGAAGAGAACAATGAAAAAGACTATTGCTGATACTGACAGTAATATGAGTGATACCGTTTCCAAATTTTTCCACATATTTTGATATCTTTGAAGTCTTCGAAATCTGGGAATTTAGTGTACACTCAAACTTGTAAATTAGCGTTCATCTGAAATTACAGATAAGATTTATAAAATCAAAAAGCGGAAAATTAACGTTTTAAATTACGTCTTAAAAAATTAGAATATGAAAACTTTAATTACAGGGCTGCCACATACCTTGAATTCCTTGAAATCCTTGAAAAGTCAGGGAAAAAAAGAATGGTCAGGGAAAAAAAGGATGGTCAGGGAAATCAGTGAAAAGTCAGTGAATTTTCAAAATGGTCAGGGAATTTTTCAAATCGCCCACAAATCGTCGAGCACGGATTGGACCGTATCTATTCATACATATCACATAAATATTTTATTCCGCGCCGGTCGCCGCACAGTGGGGACGGAATGTTCAAAACCACCTACAGGTCTCAAATCTTAACCAAATCAAACAAAATTCATCCAGAAGTGTTTATATTTGCATTTCAAAGAGACTGACGAAGCTGGATTTTCAAAAATAATTTGTTTTAACTTTCCTAAACAAAATATGGCGTGATTATAAGATTTCGGGTCATGAATTAAATAAACCATATAGAAATTAAGGAGTTTGAGGCATAGCTAATTTTGAATTTGCCATTAGTTTTGCCAGTCGATTGAGGCTCCGATTTCGGGGTCGCGGATGGCCGTTCAGGCGCTACAAAAACGGCAATTATTCAGCAACTACTCACCTTGGAAACCGCTACGTGGGCCTAAAAGTTTCT
>WSXT02238807.1:0-15750 GCA_011762715.2 Neuroterus valhalla
CACAACTTTGAAAAAAAAACAATTTTTAAATAATTAATTATTTAAATATTGATAAGACCAAGTAGACAAAAACATTAGATGGGACGCTAAGGGTTTGCTGCAGGTATAGAGAGAGCAATGAAAGAAAACTGAAGGATAAGGATGTAAATAAGGAGAGAAAGAGTTGAAGAAAATCGTTGGTAGATAGAGCATGAGCTTTCACGAAGAGTGTTGTCTCCTTGAGCAGAGAGGGAGAATGCACGTATGTGAGTAAGGTAGGGGCATCGGTGACAAGCCATAAAATTATGAATATGCAAGGTTGGGAGGAAACGGAGGGATTCGTAGTTGAAGGAAGGATAAAATCAGAGTATCAGACAATACTGTCGTGGATAAGAGAAAAGGGTGGTCGAAGGCAAGAACGAAAGGGATAGGCAATAAGGGAGGAAGAGATATGATGTGGAAGGATATAGAGAAATAACAGGAATTAGGAGTGGAATGGGATGGAATCAGTAATTGAGTATTAGCCTAAAAGCATCGTGAAATTTGAGAATTATACAATTCGAATGGTAGAAGAATAACAAGTAAGTTACTTCTGCGGAAACCGTGATTTGAAGAGTGATTTGAACAGTGATTTCAGTCACTAATCAATTTTTCATTTTTTTCTTGTCAGTTCTCATTTATAATATATTAGGTTCCTAATGTTAAAATACAACCTGTTCGATCAGGTGCTGCTTTGATCCATTAAATTTTGTGATGAGAGAAGGTAGAAATAGATCGAGTGTGTAAATTTTTTTCATTTTTTTTTTATTTTGTAGCTCTTTGAAACTCTTGGTTACGTGATTTCGGTGAAGGTGAAGAAGCTCATTAGGAAGTTTCACAATATTTACACCTACATATTAAAACGTCTCAATCAGAATTATATTTTTGTTTAAAGAATAATTTTTTCCGCTGTTGGGACTAAAAATCTTTTCTTGATGGTTTGTTGTTGTAAGAATACTGATTCCAACTGAAAGAGATTTTCCAGACGAAAAGCAGAAAAATTTAACCAAATTGTTTAATTTTTAACCTCTTGAGATGAATTCTCTACGAAAAAATTAGAATTTTAACGAAAATAGACGAACTTAGAATTGGAGGGGAATGAAGAATCAAAGAATGGGCTGATTTCCGAACAAAGATATATATCTATAAGGGAGAGAAAAACTCACAACCAAGTGATTCAACTTTGAAAGAATCCGTCAAATTTTCAATGAAAAAAGATGAATTCTTTAGAAAAATTCTTTAGGCTAGGATGGAAATTTCCAATAGTTAAATGCGATTAAGAAGGAAGAATTTTCTACAAAAAAGTTCTGTCTTCAACAGAAGCAGGTAGTTTATATTCCAAGTAGGATTTTAATTTTTGGGTCCACATCAAGTCACATGCGGCAAGTCTCACCTGCGGCAGGTCTCATCTGCGGCAAGTCTCCTTGCAGCAAGTCTCCTTCGCGGCTAGTGTCTTTGCAGCATCTCTTCCAGGTTGATTGACAATATTATGGCGAGCCTCACGAACCAAATTGTCTACCTACGGCATTCACTTTCTCCAAAGTGGCAAAAGCGCGGCATCTCTCCCTTCAGAAAAATTTGAAGTGGAAAAATAATGTTCGTGGAAATTATGGAGGATTATTACCTCCACCCTTTTCCTGTTCTCGTAGGAGCTGGAAATTCAACCCTGCGATAGGTCAAGGAAAATAGAGAAGGTCACATACCTCCCCCTTTCCCCAAGTCCTGGGAAAGGTGGGGGGAGACACTTCCGTTACTGGTCATGGAAATAATGTAGGTCACATAGTTCAGAATGGTTAAACGAAAAAGGGGGACACCCTATTTGACAGCACTAAGGCTTCCTCGGAATGAAAATAACCTTTCTTTGTTTGTGCTTACAGGATTGAGTTCCCAGGGAGGTAAAGTAGCAAGAGAAAGTAGAAAACTACGTAATCCAGAAACACTCCACCAACCAGCTCAGGCAAGCTTAAGTTCATCGAGTTCATCAATTCTTCCAAATCACGAAGACCGTATTCCTAATCTGACTGGTCCACTCCGGCTCCTGGAAGGACAACGCTAGTCAGAGGTTTCAATATACCCCAAGAATATTTCAAGAAAAGTGGAGGTGCTTTTTACCGTATGCCAAGCACTTATGGCCTACGTACAGTCAGAGATAAGAAAGGTTTCATTGTTGGATATTTGGATGCTATTAATATTTTTCATGGAATAAATGATCGAGAAAAAATACCATATGTAATGAGCGAAATGGAATATGAGAGACTATTCGCTGATGAAAGAGAATACATAGACGTCGGGAAGCAGGAAATGAATATAGCTTATTTTTCGTAAATTCGGAACCTATTCTTGAACAGACAGATTGATTGATATCAGTGATTTCTGAACGTTTATTCATTTAGACCAATTCATTTTATTATCCTTCAGCTGTAAGGCCAATTCAGACCAGCCGTTCTCGGTTGCGGTTCTTCGGTCCGATTCGGTTCTCGGTTGACGGATGCAGCTGACACTGCGTCGATTCAGCTAAACGATTATCACTCTCACGCATGCGCGTTCAATAGATTAAATGACCTGAGTGACGTTTGCTATTAAAACCAACATGCTCGTGAAACAAGTGACAGGCTTCGTGGCTTCAGCGAGCGCTCTTATTGGCTACGGTTGTGAACGGCACGTTTGAAATTAGAATCGAACCTGAATGCTTGAACCAAACCGGAACCGGGACCGAACACGCGCTGATTGGTGAAAGAAATTCAGACTAGCCATTCTCAGTTGCGGTTCGGTTCTCTGTTGACGGACGCAGCTCACACTGCGCCAATTCAGCTTAACGATTATCATACTCACGCATGCTCGGTTCTTAGATTAAATGACGTGAGTGACGTTCTCTATTGCAACCAACAAACTCCTGAAACAGGTGATAGGCCTCGTGGCTTCAGCGAGCGCTCTCATTGGCTACGGTTGTAAACGGCACGGTTAAAATTAGAATCGAACCTGAATGCTTAAACCGAACCAGAAGTGGGACCGAGTGCGCGCTGATTGGTCAGGCCAAAAAAGACTAGCTGTTGTCGGTTTCGGTTCGCAGGTCCGGCTGGACTCTCGGCCAATCAGCGCGTATTCGGACCTGGTTCCGGTTCGGTTCGAGCATTTAGGTTCGATTCTAATTTCAACCGTGCCGTTCGCAAGCGTAGCCAATAAGAGCGCTCACGGAAGCCACGAGTCCTGTCAGCTGTTTCTTGAGCTTGTTGGTTATAATGGTAAACGTCACTCACGTCATCTAGTCTATGGACCGCGCATGCGTGAGAATGAAAATTGTACCGAGAACGACTAATTCAAATAATTGTCCTAGGTCGCTCCGTGTCTCGAAGACAAACAAGGGTTTTGCTAGCTCTTCATTGTAATTTTAAAGTACCATGTGGTCACTAATCTTACAACTGTGAAACGTGGCCATGGGTGTGAACATATATTCAAATCCGGTTTTGTTGTATTACATGTCAGCTTCAACAAGCTCATTTTATTTCGACTTCAACATCATTTCGAAGCAAAAGTTTGCTTCCTTTACATCTGAAAGGCAAAAAACATTGGCCAGCCCAGAAAGGAAAAAGAATATAGGGCTCATTAAAAATGAAAGGTGATTTCCATTTCCCTCTGTCGAAAAATATTTTTTTAGTATTTTTCTCCACAGCCTATGTGATTGTTCAATTGAAATAAACTTTCAGCGACAAATGGATGGGCTTATGAATGTTAACAGCCAATTTACAACTGAATGGCAGACCTAAAAGCAAGCGAAATATCCACTACAGTACATATCCTCAGGGCACTTGCGATATGTTCTTTATAATCTGTATATAATTTTTTCCGCTTACACAGTACACAATTAATTTTTTGTCAGAATATGAGCCTGGTTATTTCAAATTTATTCATCGTTTCAAGCAGATTAGGATTTTAACTACTCAAAAAGAATTATCAGAAGCGTGTCCCTCATTTCCATTTTTTTTTAATTCCAAAAGAACGCGCTCATCCAACGCGCCTTCCCTATGCATCCATTAAACAGCTGATCTGATGGAAACAAAGCTACTTGATTTTTCTAATTTCTGGAACGTACATTTTTCAGCAAGGCGAAACAAAAATTAAAGGTTTTACGCAAAGGGTGTACACTACTCTCCTGCTTCGAAAATGCCCAAACGTAATTGTTCATTGTTTTCAAATAACTTACGAATGCTAAAAGTCGCGATGCTATACACCTATTGTATTCGACGTGCAGTTCGAATGATTTTGCATTTGAATTGAAATTTGAGGGACTTCGAGAGACTTCGAGCAAATCGTAGAATATTCAGGTAAATTCGAGGGAACTCATACAGGGAAAAAACAAAATGTTGAGAAAACTCGAAGAAGATATAACATAGAAGAAGAAAAGAAGAACGTGATTGATAAGGCACAGGACACAGGAAGAAAGAAGGGAAGGTAGCAGGATAATAAAAGGAAGAGATAAGATATAGGTAAACAAAGAGAGGGGGAAATTCGAATGAAAGAGAGAGAAAAATTCAAAGCTCGTGAAACGAGACGAGGAAGGAAGAAAAACGAAGAACAGCAAATGGAATTGATGGGAATGCGACGAGGTTTCCAAAAAAGACTAAAGACGAGGACGAGAGCAGCAGAAGAAGGAGATAAGGGAGTGAGTTTAGAGTTCCGAAATATGTCAGGTTTAGAAGAAAAGGAATAAAGGTTCCTGAGATGAATCGAAAGAAACATACGCTGAGATGGAGGGTTATGACATGGGTGAGCGAGGAAGACTGGGAAGAAATATAGAAATGTAGAAGAAGGATCGGAGGAAGATGGCGAAAGGAAGGTCGGAGTCCTGATAAGAAGAATGAGAGGAGAGGAGGAATGGTAGTGGTAGCATGGTTTCATAGGACAAGGAGGGAATAGGAATGATGGAAAGTTATAAGGAGGTATATGAAATAAGAAGGAAAGAGGTTCGTGTTGATTCGAGTTGACCTGAATGAATGGACTGGATGGAGAGGTATGTGACAATGAGAAGGTGCCTATGAGGGATTCGAAACACAGAGAAACAGATCGAGAGGGTAATATACTTCTCATCCTAATAAGAGAAGCACGATGATTCATTTGTGATAAAATTAAAAGGAGGGACAAGGACGAAATAATAATATTCAAAGGGGAGGAGAAAACAGTAATAAACTACATTCCATCTGGAGGAAGGATAAGAGAGCTAATAGTAGGGATGAAAGTACGTTATAAGATACAGCTTTCTGTTGATGACAAGATATAAAGTGGGAGGTCATGAACACCCAAAAGGAAGGGGGGAGGAGGTAAGGTGAGGAAGAAAAATATGAGGCGCTTGCGAGGAGTAAGGTTGAGAGAATCCGGATGAAAAATGGAGAATGAGAATATTAAAGGTATAGAAGAGGATGAGGTTAAAGAGGTGGAAGAAAGAAGGAAGGTGGTTATGGATGAGGTGAAAGAGGATATAAGACCAAAGGGGAGTGGAACATTGAACGAAAAGGATGGTTAGATGAGGGACGTAGGGAGGTGAAAACAATAGAGCAGAGAGTAAAAGAATGGAGGAAAATGGAGATCAACAAAAGGGAGCACAAAAGAAGGAAACAAAAGTATGAGAGAATTTCCAATGGGAAAATAAAGGAAAAAGGAACATAATTGAAGGTGGGAGGATAAAGCAGTAGAAAAAGTTAATGAGTGAAGAATATTTAGTATAAGTGATGTTATGGTAAGAAGCAGTGGTAAGACTAAATATTTCAAATATGTTAGTTAAATCGAGAAAAAGAAATTTTCAAACAAGTTATTATTTTCCAAGCCTCGACACCAAAACCAATAAAGAGGCCGAAAAATGCTAACCCTCTTAAGGGATTTGACAATTGCGAAAAGTCATTGAATCAATTGAGGCATACTGTAACAAAGAAAATTCATAACGTCAAACTTAATATGTATGATGGCCTGAGGAGGACTAATAGTCCTGAACACTGCCGCATTAACACTTAGACAACCCGAGGAGAGGAAAACAACACAAAATGTCTCATTTATTTTAGAAAATCTAGCGAGGGAGTTTTTTATCTGGAAGATGGTAGAAGAAGTCACAGAAAGTAAGGAAAAATGAGGACAAATTCGCCACAATTTCAAAGAGAAGCCAATGAACAACAGGGAATTCACAGAGAAGCCTAGAGGTAGAAGAAGACTTTGCCATTGTTGTGGAGCCAACGATGGGTCTCATTCAATGGGCATGTGATACTACCATACCTCAAAAGAGCTAAAACAATACTCAATACCCCGGAAAGCTCAGCGAGCAAAAAAGGTCCGCTGAGATGTCTGTGGAAAACCATCAAGCGGAGCAAATCTGCGAGGTGGATGACCATGGCAAAGAAAGTGAACAACGAACCCTGACGTCTTGGCTACGTGATAGTTACCCGAAAGCTAGGAGCATCTACAGCACCTCTGAAGAGCGGTATGGAAAAGATGAGGAAAACTGTGGATATCTTACTTTCCGAGCCAGGAGAGCTTCAACAAGTTTTTAACTCCCTGCAGAACAGGGAGACACCAGGCCCAGATGTTATATCATCAGGCGCTCTCAAAATAGTGGAACATTACAACTCGCATTCCTTGCTGGAGTTATACAACAGCTATTCAGGAACCAATTGTTTCACAAGGAAATGGAAGGAACAGAGACTGGTGCTAATAAAGAAAAGCATGGGCGTTCCAGGTACTCCATCATCCTACAGGCCTTTGTGCATGTTGGACACTGCTGGAAAGCTTTTTGAGAGGGTTTTAAAACCTCGCCTGTTATCAGTGGTCCAAGCAGCTGTAGATATCTCTAGAATTGTGCGGATTAAGGAAGGGCCGCAGCACCACAAAAGCAGCTAAAAATGTGTATTTTTGAAGCCGGGATGTCAGCGCGACAGGGAAACTACTACTCATGACCTTCTGGTGACACTAGACGTCAAGAGCGCCTTCACTATGGCCAGGTGGAAAACATTAGGAGCACACTTCGGGAAAAATTAAAAGTTCTGCAGTATCTCCTCTGGATGGTAAAAAATTACTTGAAGGACAGGGTACTGCTGTATGATATCAGCGATGATCGACGGAAGAGGAAAGTCACTGCGGGAGACGCACACGGATCTCTCCTGGAGCCAGACCTCTAGAATATTTCTTATGACGGTATCTTAAGCATGGAACTGACGAAGGGCACATCTTTAGAAGACTACGCAGATGAAATCGCGGTGACCATCACGGCGCAGGATATGAAAGAGGCGTGAGTGTAGCTCAACCAAGTTATGCACCGGGTGTGCCGCTGGGTGGACGCGCAAGACCTAAGCCTGGCTCTATAGAGTACGGAGATCATGATCCTCACGAAGAAGAAAATCCAAACGTACATCAAACTGCAAGGGGGAGGAGAGACGATTGAAACCCGACAGCCGGAAAAACATCTCGGTATTCATCTAGATAAGAAGCTCACGGCGGCCATGTAACATGCACACATCATGATCCAGTGAAAAGCTATATGGGAGAATCATCACAGAGGCAGATGGACGTTTAGACTTATAAACGAGAAGTGATTCACTTCCTGATGAAGAACTAACAGTTTTTGTCAGGTCGCGGATATTTCAAGGCATACTTGCACTAAATCGGCAGAGCAAGGAGCCCTGATTGCAGGTATTGCGGCCCGTACAGAGACGAGGCGTCACACCCGTTCTTTACGTATGGTAGATGGGTAGGAGAGAGGACGATGTAAGAAGCAGACATTCAACCAATTAGCTCAAAAGATATCAACGCGGAAATGATAAGCAGCGAGGAAAACTGGGAGGGTGTAGCGGTTTACGTAGAAACAGTGCTAGGAGAAAAGAAGAGCAAAGAACATCCTGTGTTCCTCAATGACAACAACAGACCAAAATAACCGACAGTGAGAACCCACCATGCTCAAGCAATGTGTGGAAGGCCGACGAGCCCGATGCATGATTCTGTCACGCTACCAAGGA
Organism: Neuroterus valhalla; assembly: GCA_011762715.2. NCBI lineage: Eukaryota > Metazoa > Arthropoda > Insecta > Hymenoptera > Cynipidae > Neuroterus > Neuroterus valhalla. The sequence continues at coordinate 8,010 of WSXT02238807.1, forward strand.
CGGTGCGTTCTTTTTGTTTGTTAAACAACGCCAGGCAGAACCTGGTCAGGAACAATGGTAGTTTTTTAGTGGCCAAAGGGTGATAATAACATCTCAACATCATTTTTGGGTTTGGAACACAACTATTTTTTTCAACGATAAACTGTTTTCTTAGAATATTAGGCGGTGATGTTTCGTTGGATATTCATCCTCGCGATGAAGATTAATTCTTCATGTAGATATGTGCCACCTCAAGGTACTTCATCATAATCGTTTATGGACCCCATTCTGAATTAAGAATTAGAAGCAGGCTGGGATGAAATAACCAGTTTTCGTTTTGTCCTCTACCGTTGTCATACGAAAAGGGGAGTGTTTTGGAGTCAGATTTGGTGCAAATCAATAGTTTCAATGGAAGCAGACTTCACATCTTTTGCTGATCTTCCATTACATTCTTAATGCCATGAGAGACAGATATTCTTAACATCTTCCCTAAACGATGTGAACGTTTTGTTTAAAGTTACTAGACGAATTATGAAAAAATTGTTCTTTGTTTTCATTTAAGGTATGATTAATACTTTTTGCATATCCACTGCAAAAATTCCTAAATGATCATCCCATTTTTCAGGATTGTCCCTCGGTAATGGTACCGCAGCCTTTGGTACTACAGAACCATGGCCGGGTACCCGAGTTGAACTACAACTTTCTCTGAAACTTTGGTAAAAAATTATTCTCTTTGCCTACACATTTATATTTTCGGGTTAAGAATACAGCTGTTTTGTGGGAAATTCGTCTTTCGATCTCAAAATTGCTCAGTTACATTAATATTTCTTAATTTTTGAAAGGAAAATCATTCTTGGTTTAGTTTGGTCAAGGATTCTGCTATCTTCTTGGAAAATAATGTTTTCGAGTAAATTCAGCTATCCGGTTGAAAATTCATCTTTCTTGGTAAATATTATCAGTCAGATAATAACCAACAGGATAGAAAGATACTAATTTCTTTTAGGGTAAATATTCTTCTACGCAACTGTAAATACGAATTTTATGAGCGAATTTTATGAGTTTCTCAAGGAAAAATAATGAAACACGTGCAAGTAATCAACCTTCATTCAAGGAATCATATGATGCTGGTTGGAAGTTACAACGTAGAACTATTTTTGATCAATGCTCGGAAAGGGGAAAAGCACACATATCTCAAAACAGTTGCATACGCCAACGACCAGAATCTCTCACCTTCTCCACAAGCCCTCTCTCTTTTCCTTGTTTGAGTAATGCCTTCATTTCTGGTATAAACACAGCAAAAATCAAGGGGCTTAGCTAGCAACCCTGCCTTGAATCACACTCTGTCGAGAATTTCTCTGATGTTTTAGCACCATCCCTTAAACTATCTCTCATTTCTTGATAAATCTCTCCTCTATTTGACCAGCTCTATTATCCAAATATTTATTCCTCTTTTCTCAATTGTTTCTCATAGTTTATTCCTGTCTACACACAGTCCTCTTCCCCCCAATGCCCGACTTTCCGGCAGTATCTCTTTCACTTCTATCACTTTTGTTAACCTCTATGTTAAAACCATTGCATAAATATTGTACGCCGTATATTATAAAGTTTATGCTTGATAATTTCCTACTTCTCCTTCTTCTCATTCCTTATGTATTTGCGCTATCACTCTCCTTCCATTCCTCTGAAAAATCATAGCTATTACATACTCTCTTCACTAATTTTTCCAACCTTCTTCTTGTTCCTTTGCTGCAATATATCCATATCTTATTACCCAACCCATCGCTGCTGTTTCTGCTACCTTTCTCTAATATCCTAATCTGAACTTCCAATCTCTTTATTCTTCAACTCTTTCTTTTGCTTCTCTGCCAATTCGATTTCTTTCCACTTGAGCTTTGAAATATTTCTTTAAAGTTCTCCTGACATTCATAGCTGCTAATTGGGTTTCCTAATCTGCCTTTTTTCTCCTTTATCTTACTAATTATTTATGAGTCACCTCTTCCGTTTCATTTCTGCTGATTTTTCTTCTCATTTCTTTCAATTGTTCTCTTCTTTCTGCTCAAATAAATTACTTTATTCCTTCTTAGTTACTGCGTATTTTTCTCTTTTTATTTTTCCCATCTTTTTCCCCTTCCTTATTACCATTTTGTACATACTACCTGCTTCCCCCTACCATCCCTTACAGTTGCATACCTTCTTTATCTATTCACTGATCTTTTGATGCCTTTCCCTTTTCTTCCCCATCCAAGCACCTATTATCTTTTCCTTTTTCTTGCATAAAATCGCTTATCCTTATTCAAGCCAGCCTCGTGCTTTGTTTTGTCAAGTTGTAGCTTGAACTCACTGATAACTGTCTTCTTGTTCTGAATAATTATTGTAACTTCTTTACAAGCCCGTGGACTACATTTTGATTGAACCTTTTGAGATTTCTGAAAGGGTACATCTTTTTTTATTCGTGACAAGATCTGCACTTAGGCCGTGGCCGAGCATCGTGAGTACAGTTTAACGGCTGGTGTCTATCCGTGTTCATTTTCAATAAATATTATGAGTTATTTAATAATTAATTACAATTATCAACTATGAAATGACTGATGATCATTTTTCAAATAATTAACGTAAGAGTAGTGAGACATTCGATTTGAATACAGGTTACTTCTGTAGGCTGAAATTCGACCTTCACAAACTGTAAACATGAATTATCTGAGTTTTACGAGAGCAAATCATAATACACATTCGCAATTCAACCTTCAACTGAATCTTCATGTGATTCTTGGTAAAATTTACAACATTTAACTGTTCACGATCTTAATATTGGGAGGGGAAAAGAAAACATATCTCAGAGCAGTATATAAGACTCAAGAAATCGAAACATTTATCCGCTGCGATGTTTCCAAAATTTCCCAGTAATCATTTATTGAAACGTTTCGGGAAAATGAGGACCTTCTATTCTCTGGTCTTCACTTTGGTCATCATTCTGAATTCCATTCGTAAGTTCTGAGTAAATAATTCTTATCATCGAGGTTGTTTTGTTTGTGCAGTCGAACAATGAATACAAATGCAAATACAAAATTTTCTCGTTGGCCATCTGTCTGTATGTTTTATTACCTTTATTTTGTAATTCCGCTAACTTATAGGACATCTGAAAAACCCAATCTGCCTTTGATCCGCTGCTCGAAAGTCCCAAAATGTAGATCAAGCACGTTGTTCAGATCAGTTCAACCGAAATTCCGGAAATCAGAGCCTTTTCAAAATTTTGAATAATTGTTTTCTTCAAGGGGTTGTACACGTTTTTGGTACACAAAAAATGGGGGAAGGTTTGAATTTTTGTAAAGGTATGTACCAATAGTACATAAAATGACCTTATGCACGGGGAAAAAGTAGAGCTCAATAATACCGGTAACCGGAACATCTCACTCTCTCGAGAATGAGTGCACTTGAAACCCCCAAAAAGTTTTAGATATAGCTAAAAAAATCCCTAATTCAACTAGATTAAACTTTCGCATCATCTGCACTTACTCAAATATTTGTTACGATATCAACTATTTGGTACAATTTCTTGTACAACTCCCTGTGCTCATCTACTTTTCCTTCTTCACCAAATTCAGGTATGATGTGTTCGCTGAATAATCCTTGGTTCTTTGTTAAGCATGAACATTCTGCAGCCAACATGTTTAAGAATAGTTCAGTGTTGGACATTTCGGGATGAGCAATTTTTGTAAGTTTATTTCATGCTTCAGTTGGCCCATAATTAAAACCTCTAATCAACGTTTTTAACTGCTCTAAAGTGAAATATTTTTTGACAAAAACGGAATAGCGGAGTAAATTTCTACTTGCGTATAAACAAACGCCTTCCAGCACATCATCAGCATACCTACACTCACGTTCCAGTCACTTGAAAATTATTTACTCGATGAAAAACCCTCGTGTATCTTAAGAACACGGTTACTAACCAGTGCAGGCGTCGCACCTCCAAGAGCACTGATGATGAGAACAATTAATCTAACCAAATATCCTTGATGCTCTTGCTGTAGATGTTCTCTGAGATCTTTGTCTCCTTTCCTCGGTTTCCTTGCCTTTGATTGTTGTCGGCCAGAGCCGAGAATTCGATCACGAGCATGATTCGGTCACGTTTGTCAAGGAGCACGATGTCGGGTTTTGTGTGTTGGACAGCGACTATTATCGAGAAATCGTAGTTTCAGTAAATTCGGCACTCCGCGTTCTTAACAATAGACGCTTTTCCTTTTGGAGCTTCCAGCAAGGCAGGGTCGCGGCCAACGCCATAAGAGCGGCAAAGATGCTGGTAAAGCACTCCTAAGGCAGTGTTTTGTCTGTACAAATTAGTCGTTTTTGCGTGAATAGTGCAATTGGATAGTATATGCTGAAAGTTTTCAGGGAGTTTAGGACACGCCCTGCACCTATCACTGGAAACCTCTTGACGTAAGATGCTTCTACGGTATGCTCAGGTAGAAATCACACCGCCCTGACACGTGAAAATGGAACTCTCGGTTCCTGAATTGAGTTCAGGAAGTTTTTTCCCTCTGCTTTCTTCACCTGTGCTATAGAAGTGGGGCATCTTGATGGAGTAATGCGCTGTCCTCACTTCTGATGTTGAGTTCAGGCGAAGGGTTTCAGCTGCCTTCTCCGCGGCTGTGTAGAGAAACGCTCCTTCCCTACTCATTTCATGATTCCTGACCATTGCCAGGAGAGGATCTCTACCATTCGGAATGATATGAACAGTACTAGGGATGATTCGGTTGTATAGGCATGCACGATCGAAAAGTCCTCGTCCGCCCTTACGGCATGTGATATATAAGCGCAGAACGGACGAATTGAAATGCAAGCTTTTCTTCATATGCATCATCTTGCGCGTAATAATGTCAAGGGCCTTGAGCTCGTTTTTTGTCCATGGAACCACTCCAAGCGAATATAGTAGAACTGGGACGGCAAGCATGTAAGTCGCAGAAATCTTGTTCAACGACGACAGGTTTGACGACCAAATCCGTCGGAGCAGGTATCTGTATCTGCTTTGGGGAACCTCCTCTACTAAGAGCATCTTCAAGATGTTATTTTCCAGAAGCATAGATCTTCAAGCCATACATATAAAATATATGAGGAACCTTATGCTCACGAACATTAGTTCTGCCAGAGATGTATCCATGAGAATCACGGAGTGCAAGGGGTAGAGGAAATAGCGTGATGCAGAAGAGGAAAGGGCTCATTGCGTCACCCTGGAAGGCACCTCTCTGGAAAGTGACACTGTTGGTAGTTACACGATGTTTTCCAGAAGTGATAGTAAATCTGGTCTTCCAAAGAGGCATCAATCTCTCAATTCATCCTTCTATATCTGAATAAACCTTCAAGATTTTCAACAGACAGATGATAAGTCTGTGCGAAGTTGAATCAAAACCTTTCTTGTAATCAATCCAAGTCATCGATAGATTGCGGTTGAGGTGTGCAGCGTCCTTGCAGACACTCCCATCGATCAGCAGGTTTTCCCGAGAGCCTGCTGCGCCTCTTTTTGATCCTCGTTGTTCGTAACTATCACTCCATACATGTCTAATTATCCGAATAATCCTGTCATTCAGGATAGATGTAAAGTAGATGTAGAAAGTAGAAAGTAGATAGATGTGTAGATGTGAACTTCTTCCACCAAAAAATCTAAATACAATCTGGACCAGGAGCGTGGAATTTCTTCGTGACCCTTAATACTCTCTATACTTTCTCTGCAGTGATTGGTGGGCATTCCCTCTCGGATATTATGAGGTCATTACACAGCTCCGGACCTCCTCACTGCCTTCATTCAATGGTTGTTTTATCTCGTAAATCTCCCTCCAAAATGTCCCGACCTCTTCGGACTTCGGTAAGTTTTTGACAAAAACAGGAGGATAATGGATCCTCATTTCATGCGCGAACTTTCGGAAGCTTGACGTAAAAGGTTAACCAGATTTAATGCAGCGAATCACACACTGCATACGTGATGCTTCCTGTCTTGCCTAGTAAATCTTCTTGTTTAGTTGATGCAAGCGCTTTTTGGTGTTTTCATCAATCGTTGGTTTGGACCTTTGATTTGAATCAGCCAAAGCTTTCGCCGCTTCATAAACTGAACAAGTGATGGCCCAGAGGTCGGAATCCTCTAAAAGATCTTCACGAAGGATAGCATCCATTTCAGCCAGATCATGGGGCTTGGGAGGAACCTGAATGTTAATGTTCCTCCTTGTGCTAAAATAACCGTTGTCTCCTAAGGAAACCTTGTTTCAGCAGTTGGCCTCAATGTCGCATACTGATTTTCGTCTGCAGCTTGTTCGTGCAGCTGTTGAGGAAGCGTTCCGCGTACGTCTCTTCTCCACGAAAGGTTCACGGCACGGTTTCTTAACACTTGCTGTGAGAGGTGCGAGAGCTCTAGGTGTTTCTGTCACCACAGAGTGCAGGCGCACCATGTAACCTCTGCGGTTAAGGACAATACCGGCATCATAGCGACTAAGCAGATCATTATCGAGTTGATCCAAACATAAAGAACGTCGATTGTCTCGCCGGTTCGTCATCGTGTTTCCATCTAATTCAGCACCCTGAACTCTGGAACGATTGGCAATACTGGCCGAACTATTGTCGGGTGCTCTGCGCGTTCAAACATTTTGAACCGCATTCATAATTGAATTTGTGTGTTGTTCTTCCATAATTATTCTCACGAGTAGCTAGGGAAGGGATTGTCCACCCTCACAGGGCCCTGCAGGCGAGAGCAGGGCTGTATACTCCAGAAGTTCGACCGTTTTTCTAGAGACACCGTTAAATACACCACACCCAGGTGCCATTCAGCTCTCAGCTCGGTTGTTTACGCCTTAGCTTGGGAGTTTTTACTTCGGGACGATCCCTGGACAATTCTCCGTGACTGTTTATTAGTTTTCGTAACCGTATCCAGCAGAAACCCTCGGTACAGAGACCCTCTATCCGCAACCTGAGGACGCGTTCAGTGTCTTTGTCATAGGCCCATCAGGAATGATTTTAACTATCCTCTTATTCAATCAGTTATTTAGTGTTCGTCCACTTGAATAGTTATATTGGAGTATTTGACAATTTAAACAGGAGAGAAAGTTCATTCTACTAAAAGCTACTCTTGGAGATATTGACTTATTTTTAAGGTTTTAGTAAGGTATCAATTATCTAACTTTCTTGACGATTTTTCCCGATGATGAACTGTAGACTTGAGTGAGAGTTCAGCCTGTTTGATGAAGTGCTGTATTTTTATGATGAAATACGTCATCAGGGAAACAGAAATAGATTGAGTATGCCAATAATTTTTCTTCTTCACATTTTTAAGCTAATAAAACTTGTGAATACACGATTTCGGAAGAAATGACGTAGCCCATCAGGAAGTTTCACAATACTGAGACTTGAATATCAAACTGTCTGGTTAAAAATACATTGTTTTAGCCAGCATAATTTGCTATAAGTTGTATATCTCATAATTAGGTAGCAAATGCATCTTTTTCGTTGTTTCCTTTAATGGAAAGTCTTCTCTCACCGTTTTATTCAATTTGTTAGAATTCTTCCCCTATTCAAAACATACTCCTGTTTAGCTATATGGTAAATGAATTCTCAAGCAAAGAGTCAATTTTCCATCGTAGATGATTCCAATTCTACAAGCAAGCACGTATCTAGGGGGGTCCACATTTTTGAATGATTTTCATCCTTGAGCCCCCCCCCCCCCCCCCCCCACCCACCCCCCCCAAATAGGCTGCCGCATGAATGAAACAAAATGCCACGAAAG
>WSXT02238818.1:0-15750 GCA_011762715.2 Neuroterus valhalla
AACGAATTTTTAATAATGCGCCCTGAACTTGTTTACGCACACACTCTTGGATATCTAACGCGAGCTTCTGATTGGTTTTTCTTTATTGTTAAGAACTTGAGAATTATCAACTTGGCAAAAAAACTTCATTATTATTTTCGACTCCATTTTTTTTTTTTTTTGGAATCCAAAAATGTATCTTGAATACCAGGACACCCTTTATATATATAACCTGAACAATTTCTTCATTGTAAATTGTATTTATAAGATTTTTATTCTGCGAAGCCGTAATCCCTCACGGGGTACGCGTAACTCGCAAAAGAGTCATAATTGATTGTAATAAATATACATGCAGACAGCAAAGACGAAGATAGTTGTATTCAAGTGAAGTGGTAGATGCAAAATAACAGCTTGAGATTGCTAAAGACTATTTATACTTGGGTCTTCCTTTCTCTTTCTCTAGTCTTTTTAGAAAAGCGACTGATATTATGACTAGTAAATCTTTCAATGTTATTGGCGCAGTATTAGGTATTCTTGGTAGAACAAAGGTAAATGTGTGGAAAACACACTCCAAACTTCTGCAAGCGCTCTGATACTCAGTGTGACCATGTAACGTTCTCCTATCTGGAGTTTGAGAAACCTCGATGACTTGGAGAGGGTGCAATCGGCTTGTATTAAAAAGCTGTTCGCTTTACCTAAGAGCATACCGGGGCATACCATTGGTGCATTAGAAATGATAGTAGAAGCAAAGCTGATGTCAGCAATGGTGATAATATAAGTGAATGTATAGAAACTCCAGATACTAGCTTGATAGTGTTACAAAAGGTTTGATAGTTTAGACACTGTTCGAGCAATACTACGCTTAAGGACTTTTATGACCATTGTGAAATAATGTTTTAAATGTGTTAGTTTTATAGCGTTGTAGGTTCAGATTTTCTCTTGTAAAATGAGTATAAGTCTTTTTCCCTGAATAAAACAAATATTTAAGGTTAAAACAAGTGTAAATACATTAAAACCTATTATCTCAGTTGAAAATTATTTAGTTATAGATGAAATTTGGTTCATTTCTAACGTGAAGTTTATTACAGTTGTTGAAAGGTTGAGTTAGGTTCAAATGATACAGGCAGGTTAACAGTTTGTAACACTATTTATTTACCATATATTGCCCGTGCTAGGGCTACAAGCGTACTGACTCTGATGAGAGTAACGCGAAGAGAGCTCGGAGGTGAGAGTGGGGAAGACCAAGGGAGACACGCCATTGGAGGTTCTCTGCATGGATCTAACATCCCGCCCGTTTCGTTCCCCGAACGAGAACGTGAGAAGGCCGCCCGCCGTGAGCAGTCGGTTGAGGATCTGTTCTTTCGTGGTGATGATGCACGTGCCGCCCGCCGTGTCGAGGTGCGTCAAGAGGTTGAGAGCCGCTTATCGTGAGCGGTTGATCTCCGTGCTGATGGTCGGCGGGCCGCTGGTTAGGAGCCCGTTGGTCGAGGGATCCGCTGTCCTAGTCCTGTCTCCCTCCTTCATCGTTTCCTTTTGAGGACAAGGCCGCCCGCTTTGAGAAAGGTGATTAGTTGATCGCGGCGATTGCGCACTGATTCGATGTCGTCAGCGCCGCTGAGGAAGTCGTCGACGTACAGGTCCCTGCGTCGATGGCTTCGGGAAGATTGGCACCCTCGTCTCTGCAGAGTTGCCTCATGGTCCGCCATGACAGGTACGGTGCGCTGGCCTCTCCGTAGGTTACCGTGAGGAGGGCGTAGTGAATGGCCGGGATATCACGGCTTGGGCTCCACAAGATCCGCTGGAGGTCGACGTCCTGGGGTCGGACCCGGATCTGTTGGAACATCATCTCGATGTCAGCGCAGAACACGATTCGGCGAGTTCTCCAACCGGCGACCACGGTGGCGAGGTCATTCTGGAGCTTGGGGCCGGCATACATCACGTCGTTGAGACTGTATCCGCTGGTTGTTGGACGGGAAGCATGGAACACCACACGTAGTTTTCCCCCTTTGTCTCTTCGTTGCCAAATCCCGTGGTGGCAGATGTAGCATACTGGCGTTTGGCAGTCTTGTCTTTCTTCTGGCGTGGTGGGCCGCATTTGGCCGTGATTGATGTAGTCCTCCATAAATTGTATTTACGCTTTGGCAAGCATGCGTCGCATGTGCGTCGATGTTTCGAAGTCCGTAGGCCTCAAAGTGAAGCGGGGTGTCTAGAGACTTGTGGTAGAGGTGCAGGCCACACCTACGTAGATTCGTTTGAGGCCGTCGACCATTCATTTGGCGATGTTGACGTTAACAAGAGTAGCCTCCGAGCACGGGTCTAGCAGGGCGCGGACCCTCTCCTTGCGACTTCAACCGTTCCCGATGATGATTCGGGACGTGGGCAGAACGGCTAGTCATATCTGATGCATTTTATCTTGGCTAGATTCAGAGCATTGCGTCTGCGACTCGCTGTCAGGAAGCAGGGCTGTAGTCGCGGCTGTAGTCATCTGGTGTCGAGGTCACTTCTCGGAGCCAGCCGCAGTGGAGCCCGTTGTGACCCACTTCCCTTCGTCGATCAGTGTGTGGTTTGCCCGCCGCACGTTCTGCACGACGACGACGATGGTCAGTTCCAGGCGCTGTGATTCCTCTTCAAGCAATTGCAGTGGCCAAGGTAGTGCGGCTCTAAGCAAGCGGGGCAGGGACCACATGCATCAGTGGTCGTCGCAAAGCTTGTGAGGGCGCGGTGGCGGCTTCGGGCTCGCGAAGAATCGGTGATCGTGGAAGCACTGCCTGTGTTGATCGACTGCAGCATCAGACAACGTTGCTGGAGGTAGGTAGTGAGCTGCTCCTACGTCGTGAAGTTCTGTATGGTCAGTTCTGTGGCCTTTTCGGCTCGGCTGATTTCCTCCTTCCAACCACGCCTGGTGCTGGGGTCCATGCTGAGGCTTGCTACTGTGACGAACCAATTGTCCCAATGAGCGACTGGACGGCCGAGGGGGGCAAGTTGACTGCGATGTCGTTTCAGCTCATCGAATAGCCGCTGAATCCCTGCTGACGACTCTTCCTCCAGGGCCTTAATGTTGAATATTGCCTTAAGGTGCTCGTGTGCTACAACTCGTCGCTGATCGTAGCAAGACTCTAGAGTGGCCCATGCTGTGGCGTAGTTTGTACCGGTGATCGAGATGCTGTCCAGTGCCGCCTGCGCTTCTCCCTAAACGCATGTCTTGAGGAAGAAAAGCTTTTCAACGTCGTTCAAGATCGAGTCGTTGTGCACCGGTGCGCGGAAGTGGTCTCGAAACGATTCCCAGTCCTGTCGGTGCCCACTGAACTTGGGCAGCTCGATCCTCGGCAATCTTGAACTGAACTTGAAGCTCCAACGGAAGCGGTCCCAGAGCGGATCTGTACATCGTACAGTCGACCCTTGGCAGTGGTGTAAAGTTCCTCGGCCGCTGAATAGTCATCGTGCATGAGGTACTCGGTATCCTGTGCTTCTGGGTGGTAGAGAAGATCTACGTGGTTTTTCGAGAAGTCGCTCCAATGTCCCTTCAACAACTCAAGGCTGCTGATTGCCAGTCCAGCAGTCCATTCCTCAAGAGGCCGGTTTAGGATCTTTCGAGCACCCTGGCACATCACAGCGAAAAGGGCGCTCTGAATTCTGAGTAGGACTGCACCTGTGAAGTAAGATAAGGTAGGGTGCGCAGGGCAGACCTGGACCGATGCGCGTCTGAGCTCTTGAAGGCATACTACTCGCGAGGTTAATTACACTTCCTGGAAAGTTATGCAGGACAGGCTTGACCTGAAGCGCGAGACGCCGACCTGAAGTAATGTACTAGACAGGCTCAACCTGAAGCAACAGTGCTAGGCAGGCTCGACCTGAAGCGCGGGACGCTGACCTACCTAAGGCGACGTGCTAGACAGACTTGACCTGAAGCAATGGGCTGTGCAGGCTCGACCTGAAGCAGGAGGCGCCGACCTTGAGCGATGCACTAGACAGGCTCGACCTGAAGCAACAGTGCTAGGCAGGCTCGACCTGAAGCACAAGACGCTGACCAACCTAAGGCGACGTGCTAGACAGGCTCGACCTGAAGCAATGAGCTGTGCAGGCTCGACCTGAAGCAGTGAGCTGTGCAGGCTCGACCTGAAGCGCGAGACGCCGACCTGAAGCTTTATTTGAAACCTTTTGCTACTTGTTACTATTATTGTTAGTATTAGTGTCGGTGTGGATCTAGTTCATAATCCGAATGATAGGCCCCATATACATTATTATTGGTCAGAGCTCTGCTTAACCCCAGTAATAGAACTAGAAGATCAATATTCACATGTGATCAAGTTGACACCCAGCAATGATTAATTGATTCGGGCTCTAGGCCCACTTACTTGGTTGTTCAGTGACTGGGTCCATATTGACGTCCTGTTGGGCCATAGATTCAATGCTAAGCGTGTCTGCTGCCAAACCCCTTGACTCAGAGTTATGGTTAACCGTCCTCGTCGGCAGCAAAAGGAATCGTTCACGAGGATGCAAGCTGGCAGTTAGGCTCCGCGCGAAGCTTCCGGCTTGAAAGACGATTTCCATCAACCTTTCTCCATTGGTCCATCGAGCCGGAAGCTTCGCGGTTCTTGTGTTGATACTTTCCGGGGGGAAGACCTTTGAGTCTCAACCGGCTGTGATTTTTATATTGGTTCAAAAGTGGAGGAAACGATGTGCGTCGTTGTATGAGTGAAAGATTTGTTGAGGATGATCTCAAGAGAGTTTGAATAAAAGTGTTTTGCTAAAAGTGATACTGAAGTGTAATTAGTGCCCTTAATTTGGATTAATGTGGATTTATACAAGCAAGAGCCAGAGAAAGGTTGATAGAAATCGTCTTTCAAGCCGGAAGCTTCGCGCGGAGCCTAACCGCCAGCTTGCATCCTCGCGAACGATTCCTTTTGCTGCCGACGAGGACGGTTTAAAACTTCACACTGAATATAATGTAGAAGAAAAGGTATAATGGTTTATTCAAAAAAAAACTTTACATGGCCATCTCTTGGTGGAAATCTTTCATGAACTTTACGTGAAGCATATTCTCTTCAAAGAAAATTAGAAATTCATTCAAACAAAAAGATTAACTCTAATCTAATTACTGGGAATTCTCCAAATTTTGCTTATTCTAAGATGGCGCAAGGCCTATAACTGACGACGCGATTTAACACGGCCATTTCACTGGGCCGCCAGCCCGCACAAACACTCAAAGGAACCCGAAAAATTGCACATTTCTACCAGAAAAACTCCAAATAAACCAAACAAAACAGTCCAGGGAGGAAAAACCAACGCCTACCTTGTTTCCTGGAAGAAGATTGACTTCCCAAACTCCAAAAAAATTTACTCCTTTTCTGAAGGAATGCTCTTCTCCACAAGTAAACGGTTGGTTGACCTCTCTCTACGCTTCTATGTCCCACGGCCGGCACACTTCTGCCCGTCTCTGGCTTGGACACTGTCCATTCTCCTACAATTTCCAAATCTACTACATCCCTTTTATATTAGGCTTGTAGCTTAGTATAAGGCTTTCCAGATTTTTATACTTCTGACGAAGTTCAGCAAAAAGCTCAAAAGGAACTGATCCACTCATTTTGGGTAAACTTTTTATCGATGTTTCTCAGAGGAACAAGATTGATCGGGAATAGGAGTGACAATTTTAGTGGACGACGACGTAAATGTTAATGACGGGACTGTTTCTTGTAGGCTTTATCGAAATTCTGTATGATCAAATCCTTTAATACTTGTAGCCTTTTAATCCTTTCATTCCAGAGTTGTGGGGACTGTGGTTCTATTCTGAAATTGATTTCTTCAGAATCACCTAATGAATTTAAGGATTTAGGATTTCTTCCAAGATTCAAAAAATGAAGGGTTGGATTTAAAGAGGAATGATAATGTTATGTCTTCATAACATAAACCAATAAGTTAATTTCTCGTTTTAGGTCCGTATCACGAACTTGGGACGAGATCAAACCAAATGAATAACTCGCATGTAAAAAAACACAAATCAAGATTTATTAGGCAGATACAATGACTTGGAAAAGTTGGGACTGCACCGTTCTGAAAAAATCAGAATACTTAACAAATCGAAAACCAATGAGAAGAGAAAATATGTTGCTTGATTTTTTTTTGAACCCCTACCGAGTTGACAGATAACTTGGGTGATCTTTCCGGTTCCCTTTGGTAACAGGATGTCTGGTGCAGTGTTATACTGGATGTAGGGTAATCCCTAAGCTTCGATACCGCAACTGATATCTCCAAACTTAGATTGCGAATAAAGAATTCGAACTTAGACTGCGAATCAAGAAGAACTGCTGATCAAGAACTAGTGCTCCGAACTAGAACTGCGAACCACTACTGGTCTCCTGGATCTAGAGTGGTAGTACTTATACTTGGATTTTCCGTCATGGAGATTTGTCGCGGGTGTGAAATAGGGTGATCCTTCGGCGGATTCCGAGAGTGGGGTATGGCGGATGACATTAGGCGGGTCTGTTATCGTACGGTGCTAATCCTGCGATCCATTTATACGTGATGCGACGGGCAGGCGCCGGACATAAATATATCTTCTAAACGAAGGGGAGTCGAGTCGGCCGAGTCTCTTTTATTTTCTCAATATTCGTTGATTTTATACATATATTCGTAGTTACAAGTTATTAACAGTTACTGGGACGTAGCAATAAGCTGTGTTATATGCATACCGAAATTCCGACAAGTGTTTATCCCAAGTTCTATGATCTTGGCCAATGAAAGAAGCTATCATGGTCTCAATAACTCCGTTAATTCTTCTTACCGGATTAGCTTGTGGGTGATAAGGAGGAATAGTGGACCAATGAATTTCAAATTCTTCAGCCAGCAATTTCAAGGTTTCATTCACAAATTCCGAACCATTATCTGTGTGAATGACTTTCGGAACTCCCCAACAAATAATAAACAATTCTCTAAATGCTTCTTCAATTTTCATTATATCAGATTTAAATAGATTTAGGCGTTATCGAAGGTGACGCTCTCTTCAAGATAATTGACATGGAGTTTCATTATTTTCAATGACCCAAGGGGCTTCAAAGAACCTCTACTCATCACGTTATGGCAAATCCGATGTCCAGTTACGTCAAATTCAAGTTTCAAACTGCTTTAATAAAGTCTTTATTGGCAATGGGTCATCTTAGAAGTTGAGAGAACATTTTAACCTAGAAAATAATCCTACTTTAAACACCTCGAATTGCAACCTTCGGGACTCATGGCGATCGTAACTTGTTCAAACAAATGCCTGATCTGTGTGTCTTGCTTTATTCTTCATAATCTCCGATTTTACTGTTGTGTTGGTTGTACCATAGTTTGGTTATTATATATTTTTATATAATAATGTTATGTGAAAAATAAAACTTCAACTTTTCTCGACTCCGTCTGAAAAACTAACAGTGTCCGTGAAAATCAATATGTTCAGCTCCACGGACTAGAGAGAACGTGTCGTCATGCGCAGATGACCGATTTCTTCTTGCTCGGGAATCAAGCGGAACGTAGTACATGGTAGAGCGCGGTTCCCTCCGTTGTCCGCGGGGACGCAGGGTGATCCGCCAATGAACTTGACTGGTAGTGTGGCATGTTGCCGTATCTATGGCAACTGACCTGGCAGCGTTCGCACGCATGTGCGTTTGGTTCAGATACGTTACTGCGTCTATGTTCGAGTCTTTGTCCCTGACTGTTCTTGACTCCACGGGAGTCTCATCCATGGAGCAATCAGAGTTCTCCTCTTGTCGGTTACCATGGTGATGTGGTCGCCTCATGGCGTCCGTAGAACCCTCCTTTGTGCTCGACTGCCTGACCAGCCCATCTGTCACTCATGACATTTTCCGAGTTTTCATCAAGATAATTCGTGTGACATAGTAGAACAAAAGGAAAATAGGAGAAAAGTATCATTAATAAGTATGATAAAACTAAAAAAATGTGCTTTCGACCCCTGGTCGGACGATCCGGATTTTTCTTCTGAGCGGTTGACGTCTATGACTGATTCTAATTGATTTATTGAATTTGACATCGAAGTAGATGACTCGACTTGATTGATTGGATTTCTTAAAAACACTTTGTTCACCCATCAATCACAGTTGCTCGCAGGCAACTGTCAAAGTTTTGACTCTCAGTTCAAGTTCCAAGTAAAGCTTGTCGTTTCACCGAAATTAATTGAATGATTAGAAGAAAAATAGGTTTCATTGTATAAGTGTCAAAATGCCACGTTACAGTACTTATATTCTTCTATTAGTGGAAAGCCTCTAGCTTCCATTATTATCTAACTGGAAATTTATCTTATTATTTAAGAGGATTCCATTTCAAGTGATAAGAAGATTGTATTTTCCAAACTGAAAAATCTTGTTGAAGAAATAACGACTGACTGGCATGGGTCAGCGAGAAAAGGACGCTGCTCTGGTTTCCGATCAGTCAAAAAGCACACCATCTCTCACCATAAGACTAGCGGCTCCCATGCCTCATCAGGCTCAAAAAAATGTTAGGGAACACCCTGAAAAATTAGCACAGATGTAGCCTCCGGAAGCTACGATCACGATGACTCCCAGAATTATCGATCCCGACGCAATAAGGCACCCGACTTGTCACCTCCACAATATCGAAGATGACCAAGTCGGGAAATCAGTTAACAATGAAAAATTCTATGTATAAACTTACTGGAAGCTAGAAGTACTTACCGGTCTTCTTAATGTCAGGAGACCTCACTTACCGACCCTTCGACCGTCACTCCAAGAAAGCAGTGGAGACTACGACGGAAGCCAGCAGCAGCAGATAAATTATAAACACTTGTCATTAATTAAAAGAATTCCATTTCAAGCGGTAAGAAGACTGTATTTGTCAAATTGAAAATTCTTCTTATTAATTAAAAGAATTCCATTTCGAAGGATAAGAAGATTGTATTCGGCAAACAGGTATTCAGGTTCCGGTAGAGATGCAAGGGTGGTGGCTCAAACTGTCAAACTTGTCAATCTGAAAACTCTTCTTATTAATTAAAAGAATTCCATTTCGAAGGATAAGAAGATTGTATTCGGCAAACAGGTATTCAGATTCCGGCAGAGATGCAAGGGTGGTGGCTCATGGTTCACTTGAAATCAAGTCATAGTTTAGCCAAATAACAGCAAAAAGTGTATTAAACCAACTTCGTGGTTGACATGAGTTTAACCCTCGATTACTCGCGCCTTTTGGAGTCAGGATGATCGAGGATAATATTCTTCAGATTATCGTCAAACAACAGCCTAGGTGTTAACACCCCTGTTAGAGCCCCTGTGTAAGCTGATATAAACTCTTGAGGAGGTGATAGCCAGTTGGATATATAACTCTTATAAACAGCATCTTTTCTCTGGAAACAGTTGTATTTCTCCACCAAACGGTTTATGGTTCTTGTGTTGCCTTCTATCAAGACAAATCATATGACCCATATCTTCGATCAACCGAAAAGAGTATTGGTTTGGAAGATTCAAATCGCGAATTAATTCCCCCGCAATCAAATGGTGACGCTGGGCGATATATCCATAGAATAGTTCAGGGATGGGTGCCCGGCGACAAGGTTAACGCGCACAAAGAATCAACAAGAATACACACAAGAATGAGCAAATTTCGTGCCGGTAAGGCCCGGGTCACCGTCACGGTCAAGAGCTCCGAAGAGGTTTCGACACTTAAGATAAATAAATGCAGAATAAAAAAAAAGACGTCCAGAAACACAAAAAAAGAGAGAGGGGGGGGGGAGTAGAGTGGAAGGAAAAACAAAAAGAACGTAACCGTGATTAGGATTACGCCGACAAGACTGCATACAGTGGCGGCCCCGACGTGGTGACGTCCATCATAGTATCCTGGACGAGACCCGGAGAAAGGTAGGGCCCAGGGAAGGGATAGGCACTTTCAATGATCCGTGATTTGATTTGATAATATAAAATGGATATTTATTTGCATAAGCTCGCGAAATTTCACAAGTTTTGCGTGGCTCGTTGGCTACGCTTAGTTCCGACCCGTAAGAGACAGGCGAGCGCTTCTCGACCTGTCAGTGGCGGACGCCATACGAAAAATGGGGATCCACTTGACGGCAGGGTTCCCCGTTCCTACTAGGCTCGCGTCCGCGCTTCGAAGATCCTATTTTGCGATTTTCTATTTTATTTGAATTATTTCTATTATAGCATCAAAAACCGAAAAATGATGCGATCTTAATTATTCCAAAAGATGCAGGTTCTGTGCAATTCCGTATTTCGAACTGTGTCAAAAGTGAATGAAATTTATTAAATTTGGATTTTGCTGATTCAACCAATACCGACCTTTCCGATTTTTAATGCCAGTTAAGTATGAGATATCAAGAGTGAATAAATTCAAAACTATTTACTCAAAAAAATACTACTATTTATTTGGTAATAAAAATAAAGATATAAATAGGATTAAGGAGTTTGAATAGTTGTTATTTCCTACTTTTTGAGAATGTGTCTAAAAGAAAATGTTAGGAATTTTTTACTTAATTTATTTCCTGTAAAGAGACATTCTATCACTATTCGAACTTAAACCTTGCCATTATTAATCTTAATTCTCTTTCAAATTCTAAAACCGGAAGGATTATTAGAAGGGTTATTTAGAGGCAATGAAAGATATACTAAATTTCGAACTTCATAATATTGATAAGCCTTTTCCGGTAATGTACAATAGAAATAAGCGAGCCCTCTCATTTAAAATATATTCAACTCGGAAATTCTGTATCTTTGAAGCGCGAGAAACGGCAGACGAGATAGTGGCGAGTGGAAAGGAAAGGGTTATTTGTGAAAAGTACAATACTTCTGAAATTCCCTTTTTGTTTAAAAATGTAAATAATAATAATAACTTTTCAAGAAAAATGACTTATAGTGATTCCAAAGCAAGAAGTGACTAAAAACGATTAAAGTACCTGAGTGTAAGTCATATTCAAATAAAATAATTTTTCCAAAATTGAGACATTTACAATAAAAAGCGAAACAAAATATACATTCTTTTACATTATAATGAAAAAGATGTTTCAGATTACAATCGTGTAGAAAACTAAAAAAGTTGTTCACGTTTCACGGATTTTGCAGCTCTTATTTTTACAAGTGATCTTGATGTCTATTTTGAGAATATGAATTATAAAATTTACAAAATGTTGATGAAAATTTTAATCTTGTACACAATTGAAATCTGAAACATCTCTTTTCATTACAATGAATTACCGTGAAAGTATTAAACTTATTATATCATATGGTATTGTGAGTTTATATAAGAAATTAAAAATTTTAAATATATTTATAGTACAAATAACATTACCGGATCTTTTGTGCTGTCCGTAGCTGTCATTGTGTTGTCCACTTTCTCTTTATCACTTACAACCTTGTACTTCAAGGTATTCATTTTATCTCTAATAAGTTTTCAACTTGTAGACTGATGGTTATATATAGCAAAATGGAATTAGGATTGATCCTGAGTAACTGATATGTTGACCACCTGGTTCTAAATAAATATCAGTACTAGCTGGTATCATTAATAACAGTTGTTAATACTTAAAAATTTCCACCCTTAAAATGAGAATCATCAAAGATTCTCAACTCACTCTTTTCCTATATATAACACTCAAAAATAACATCCTTTTTCTGGACACAGTTGTATTTCTCCACTAAACGGTTTATGGTTCTTGTATTGTCTGCTATCAAGACACTCATATGACCCATATCTTTGATTACCCTGCCATGGGATTGCACCGCTGGTCCTAATTCCATGTCCAAATGCTCTGTTGCTGAAGTCATTTTCTCTGTTTTTGACTTTATCCCTTGTACTTCCAGAGTATTCGAGACACTTAGGCCTCCAGAAAGAAATAATACTATAGGAAAGATCTTCTTGTTTTTTAGATGATTCCATCCCACTCATTTCCCTTAGATGTTCAAGTATATGATAATAGGAATCTGTTTTGTCCCCATTGCTACTGTATGTATTATTCTTTGGGAGCATGACTGACGGTAATATATAGCAAAATGGAATTAAGATTGATCCTGATTAACTGATATATTGACCACCTGGTTCTAAATAAATTCCAGCACTAGATATAAGATGAGAATTATCAAAGATTCTCAACTGACTCTTTTTCCATATATTACTCTTATAAACAGCATCCGTTATCTGGACACAGTTGTATTTCTCCACCAAACGGTTGATGGTTCTTGTATTTCTCCTATCAAGACACTCATATGACCCATATCTTTGATTACCTCGTTATGGGATTGAACCGCTGGTCCTAATTCCCTTTCCAAATGCTCTGTTGCAAGAGTCATTTTCTCTATCTTTGACCTAATCCCTTATACTTCCAGAGTATTCTAAACACTAACAGAATAATTACTAGTTTTGAGGATCGACTCTATTGAAGAAATAATCACGCAGTGGCGTGGGTCAGCGAGGAAAGAACGCTACTTCAATTCCCAATGAGTCGAATAGAGAATATATCATTTAATATAAATTTCCAGAAGCTCTCATGATTAGTCAAGCCCATCCGAGACACAACTTTCCAAATCCACTCCGAGGCAATTGAATTGTATAAGACAATAAGACTATAGAGACAACCACTGTCCACTCGCAGGACGGAACGACAACTAGACGGTCAGCGCAAAGGCCGAGACGTAACTGTCGACAGGACTTTTACTCGTTTCAAATTTTCATTTTCTTTTGTTTTTGCATTAAAAAATGATGCTAATTTCGATTGGGAGGACTCTTTTTTGCTCATTACGTTTTTTTAAAGTTTTGAAGTCGAGGCATGATTTTCAATCACATTTTCCTCAGCATTAAGATTCGTTGCAAACTTTACAATATGCTTTGTAAATCGAACTCCTATCTTGTTTCGACCACCGCCCTCAATCTTCGACACTTTGACAAAAAATTTTGGGCTCGGTGAGGTCCCGCCAGATTTGTTTGACTCCTTTGTAGGTGTTGTTGGAGGGCTGTCATTTTCATCGTCTTGTTCCTACAAATAAGTTATATAATTCAGTTAATTAGTCGAAATTTTTTTCTTGATGTGCAAATGCCCAATTCACCATTCTGAATGAATTCATAATGATTATACTTATTCCCATAATTCACTTATGCAACTAGAATACCGCGTTCCTCGATAAAGTGGATATTTTTGTACATGTGTGACGTCCTACCTTTGGAGTCTGTTATACAAAATTAATTAACTTGGCCACAGAATTAAAGTCCCTAGTGTACCGCGATTTATCAAGTTGGGACAAGGACAAGCCAAATGAGCGAATGAGACATTTACTGTTATTATAATAATTTTATTAATAATAAAAAGTTTCTGCATATAAAGTGGGTGACCAGGGTTAGATTCGACAGGACAGTAATCGGCTTGGATTTCGGTCTTCCTTCTAAGGGTTACCAGATGATGTAAAGCTTTCCTGATTTGCGCGATCGGGTAGATTTATTCCACAGCTTGGAACATGTGAATATAATCCAAATGAGTTGTTTGTATTCCAAAAAGAGCACTTACTCAAAGGGTTGCGATTTCGGAAAAATGGTTAGACACTGACTTGCTGCTTGGAAAGGGATTGGATAGTAGCAGGTAAGGATGTTTAAAGGGCTCCGGCGTTTCTCGACTCCGCCTCTGGGTCCTAGATCCGCTCTTATCTAAAACCATAGCGGCTGCTTGCCCATCGCTAGTACATGCATCCTCCAGAGCTTGCCTATTGGGATCATGTAGACTATTTCGAGCCTTGCCTGGTCGTAAATTTTAGACCCTTAGAGTGTGAGGGTGTGTCCTTGTAGCATATAGGGTGGAAGGATCGCTAGGTATTCGTGTAGCGTTTACGCTGTCGCTTGTCAGATCAAACAGCGTATCACTCTTACAATTATATACAGGTGAGAGTTAACTTTTAGTGTTTATATTATAAAAATCATTACACAAATTTTTGAAATTATAGTGACAATAATCAGGAGACATGAACAATTAAAAATACTCATGATTATGAATAATACAAGTCGCGTGGACTTGACACATGCACCGTTCAAGATTAAATTTTTCTTTCGCCCGTCGAGTCGTGAGCCCCTCAAATACAATTAAAGCGGAGTCTTGAAGCGGATTTTTATTTCCGGATATTCTCATCTACCCGATTATACGGAATTGTCCAGGATCTCGGTTGTCAAGCACTAAAAGAATCGTACTCGACTGACATCATCCATCCGGATTTGTTAGCGCTGCAAACAGCTCCAGGAACAGCATTGTCCATGAATACTTTCTGCCTATTCTTGCGCGGGAATATGTAGAACGGTGGGATGGACTGACCAGTCGCACTTACAGCAAGCGCCAAAGAGACATTTGTACCTCTTTCTGGGGATGTTTTTTGGCCAACTCGCTTTGACCCTTTCGATGCGATGATTTTTACTGCCTTTATAGGGACGGTTGGACACCCGGTTTTGTCCATGTTCCAGATTCGATGTGGTTCGAAGTCCGCCTTGTCAAACACAGCGCCATAATTCTCGATAAATGCAGTAACATTGGCTGCACAAAAGGATTCAGCGCGATTTGCGCTGATCTGCTCTGGTGTTCTGAGGGATATATTATAACGACATTTCCCCGGCTCACTGCTGGAACCACCGGGAAAATGGGTTAAGTAAGAAAAGTCTCTGCCCGAGACTAATAACGACAATTTCCTGGCTCACTTGCGGGATCACTAGGAAATTCGTTAATTTTCTATAAACCTTAAATTCGGCTAGATCACTTCTCTGGTAGAGAGGCGTGGATTCTCACATACCAATGGAGCTGAAAACGCATACAAGAAAGTAATCTACAACATTCAGGCACACCAAGGACGAGAATGAAAGGTAAAAGCCTTTCATATTAAAAATATCTATATTGTATCAAAAATAACACATGTCTCAAGGACGAATTAAGACCGCAACAAGTTTACGACAGAAGCAAAATAGTAGAAGTGCACCATAATAAATTTCTGCTTATTGTAATTATTACGATTAGAAAGAAAAAACCCTCCATTTAACGTTAGCAAAACGTCCGCCATGAAGCGGAACCCACCCGTTAACACATTTCTTACAATCAAACAACCTCAAATTTGGCCGTCTTACCTCATACCGTAAAACGGCAATACGCTCACAGCCCACACAGAGAAAGTAGGAAACCATACAGTTTTAATCAAATGTTTCGTGAAATGAATAAGCACCAGCCTAATCCGTAAAGAAAAACTACTGGAGCTTATAAACAATACAAAAAGCAGAAGTCCGGACAGAAGTGACAGGCCGTGCTTCCGATCAAGCTACATGGAAGACAGCCACGCGCGCCAAGCACCTGCGCCGCATTCCAAGTTCCCGTTCCTGCGCATCACTACCGGTATAATCCTGCGCCGTAACTAGGTTCACTCCTAGGTAACCGGGCGCTCTTTTGTCGTCGACCAATCGCTGATCCGACTTTTGCCACGTTTTTGATGAGTTCCGACCGCGCTGAGTGAAGTCCGGGGAATTTGAAGACTGCGTTGGTCAAGCTACACGGCCACCGCCATCCTGGCAACAGGAGTCGCGGGAGTTTTGAAGGCAGTAATCCCATCCGCATTTCACCCACTCTGTACAGTAACTGCGCCCTCGACTACCTGTCAGAAGGACGGTAAGCCAGCCTATCCCCCAGTGTCCTCCATATTCCTCAGCCGCCAGAAGTGCAGATGCGTTGATACGTGTCCACCATAGTGAGATCCGTCCCATGGCATAAAACAAAACAAACCCCAAAGGATGAGAAAAATGCGTTACGTC
>WSXT02238829.1:0-12362 GCA_011762715.2 Neuroterus valhalla
CTTGCCCCCCCCCCCCCCCCTCTGATTTTCCATCCAAAATGGCTGGTTAACGAACTCATCCTGTCTTTTTGGTCCCTCAAAATGTGTGCCAAAGGTCAATCTAATCCGAAAATTCTTTCGAAAGTTATCGAGTACACAGATTACAGACTACAAACTACAGACTACAGACAGACAGACACCTTCGTAAAAACCATTTTTCTGACTCAGGGGGTCTCGAAACGTGTAGATTTCATTATATCCGCGAAATTCAATTCTCCCATAAAACCAATACCTTCTCATTCAGAATGAGAATGTAAAAATGACCTATGTTCCAATTTCTACAAGCACTTTATTCAAAAAATTCTTATTCGGAGAAAAAGCTTTTTTCTCTCAAACTCTTTGTTTGATTTCGTTAAAAAATTCACATTTTGACTAACAGCAGGCCTGCACCGACTAATATACTTTAAATTGTGACAAAAGTACTGATTTGAGCTTAAAAGTGGCATGGCAAAAGTGATAACTCCATATGCTGAAAAAAAGTCGTTCTTATTTGGAGAATCACTCAAAATAATAAGACAAAATTGTTTATAGAAATTATCTTATACTGGAAAAATGTAAAACAGGTCGGTAGTCAACAATAAACATTTGAACGAATAATTTAAACTTCCACAGATTCTTAATTCATTCCTTTCATATTCAATAAATTTGTATCCAATGGAAAATGTGATTTTTAACAACTATCCATTGCGAATAATCGAAAAAATAAAGATAATGTTAATAATAATAAAAATAAATCTTTATCAAGTTGCCAATAAAAAAAAATGCATAAAAGAATATAGTATGATCAATAACAACCTAAAGGGCGAAGTACAACTACAGCTGCTTTACAACCTAACCCTGATTACACTTCTTCATTATTTTCTTTCTCACATTGTCAATCATTCTTCTCGTTCCTTCTATGAATAATAAATTCTTCCGATATGTTTAACGCGAACAAAAACATACAACGTAGTGCGCATGTGCCAGATGCCGCTATAAACCGCTACATACTGCTCTCAGTGGCGTCAAAAGACCTGAAGTTAAGAGATATACGTAAAATGTTGTTGGAGGTTGTGGAACTGCAGGGAAAGGGACAGGAGGAAAGAATAAAAGGGAAAATAAAATAGGAAGAAATAAAACAGGGAATAAGACGGGAAATGGCGCAACTCAGGGGAAAAATAGAAAAATGGGAGTAAGTGAGGGAAAAATTGGAGGAAGGGATGCAGAGCCTAGATCAACAACTAGAAGAGTGGGAGGAGCCAAAGAAAAGAGTAGAGGAGTAAGATAGGAGGATAGAAGAAATACAAAAATTGCAATTCAGGAAAATGAAGGGGGGGGGGGAGATGCGAAGGAGGAGGGGAATAAGGAAAGGTTGAGAAAAATATGAAGAATGGGAAAGAGTGAGAGGGAGGAAAGAAGGAACAATATTGTGGTAGAAGGTATAAGATTGGAGAGGATAAATTTGAAGGTAGGTGTACAAGAAGTGCTAGATAGGATAAATGCGAAGGTACTGGTAGAAGATGTGAAGAGTATCGGAAGGGATGATGGAAGAAGGGACAAAATAGCGCTAGTGAAATCGAAGAATAGGGAACACAAGAGGGAGGTTATGTTGAAGAATAACAATTATATGTAAGTTAACAGAGAATAGAAGATGATTGGATAACGGAACGAAGGAATGTGCAGGTTAAGTTAAGGAAAATAGCGAAAGGGCAGAAGAGGAACGGAAATGGAACGTGGGTTAAGTAGGGGAAAATAAAAATACAAGGTATATGGTGGAAGGGAATGAAGAGGTAGAACAGTCAGTAAAAAGTGAGGGGTCAGGAAACTGGAAGAGAAGAGGGGGGAAAGAGAAATAGTAGAAAGCGAAAAGAAAAAGGAAAGGAAGAGAGGGGTGAATGGAAAATATGGTACTGGAATGTAGAAGGATTGAAGAGAAAAGATAGAGAATTTATGATAAATCTGGAATAGTGGCAGGCTGGATGTAAGAGGATGGGAAAGAGAAAGGGTAAGGTTACCAAAAGAATACACTGATAGTCAAAATGTTCAACTTTTTATCGAATCTAACAGAGAGGTAGTAGAAAAAAAAATTCCACTTAAATAAGAATTTTTCTATTAAATGCATGTAAAAATTAAAACTTAGACAATTGTAATAAAGAACTGTCAATTTTTATACTTTCTCGAATTATAGCTTTGCAGATTCGATGATACAAGAAAAAATTAGTTTTAGAATTTTTCACAAAAAGCCATTTACGGTACATTTGATGCGGGGTCCTTTGAAGAAAATTCGGGATATTTCCAGAGAATAAAGAACATCCTGATAAGAATCCAGGTTAGGTGCTGAAAGAAATCGAATTCTTTCAAAAGATTCAAAAATCCAACTTATTTTATTGATATCAGTAAATTGAAAATGAATTCCGGAGGATTTGAGCAAATCAAAAGAATTAAGGGTGGATTCGAAAAAAATTAAGAGAAGGAAGTTTTAATCTTCGAATTTAGAATATAAAATTCAAAAGGTGTGCGAACACTGTGGTTTCGAATCAACAAGGGCCAGTAGTAGACTTATATGTGTTTCGATCTCCAAATTTATTCGAGGAATGGATAGTTTCCAAATCAAAGCTGTTGAATGTGATGGCTTTTTTCATGCTGCGTAAAAAAGCACAGTCCCTCTTGGTGTTTGAATTGATTTTCATTGTCCCCCTGCGGCATCTCTCACCCTCGGGAGTAACAACAGTGCGGCATCTCTCCCCAACAGAAAATTCGAAGTCTTCTTTCGAGGAAAATAAGCAAAAGACTGGTCATGGGAATAATGTAGGTCACATAACCTCAAAATGATGAAGCATTTTTTTCTTCTCATACTTACTATGGTCATCAGGAATTATACGTTCACTCAGAAGACAATGTGTACTCACCTGGAATAGAAAATTGAATTTGTCGATTAGTTACCAAAGTTTCTATATCTATTTCCACACATTTAAAAATTTTGGTCTAACTTTAGAACAAAACATATTTTATTTTAAAGCTATAGGGTTTTATTATCTTATCATCTTCTGCACATGGAAAATTCATACATAGTCAATACGTAGTGCTCTAAAAATATCATATAAATTTAATTTTTAATTGTTGCCTCGATTGAAAGATTTCCTCAAAAGTAAAATATACCTTTAAGGGTGATATAAACTTGACGATTCGTATAAAAAATTAAGAGGATACGGAAAATTCTCTGCATCACTAAACGAATCTGTTTTCGATCAACATCGCGATTGATTTAATTGAATTAATTGCATTCGCGGTTATCGAGCCACAAACTACGCATGTGCGTATCCAATTCTATTTTGCGAGATAAAATAAGCTGTGTCCACGTTTTCTCTGTGATAGAAATAGGAAAGTTTTTTAAATAATCTTCTCCTAATTGCTGTATAGGAAATAAAATTATTCGGAAGTTAAGATATTGCTACTAAGAAGTAAATAGCACATCAAGAATGTATGGTTGATGATGATTTCACATAAGAATCAGTAGTAAAGATAAGTGTTGGTCAGACCGAAGGTAGGCTGAATTCAGTTTTACGCGCTAAAAAAATCTTGCATTGTTCGGAAGCTTCATGCATTGGAAGAAACCAGTGCAAGGTTGGTGAGAACAATTTTTCAATCATATAGTGATTATTATTCTTCAATTATTATTAAAATGACACAAGTTTTTAATTGTGTCAAATTCAACATTCAATTATAAAGTTCAACTATGGAAACAAACAAGGATATACTAAAGACTAATTCCTTCAAAAACCTGTAACCTGTAACCTGTTCCTTCCTTCCTCATTATTCAGTTCGTACTTGTATTCTCTCGTACTGAGCAATAAAGTTCAACGCATGCCTGGAGGGACGCCTTCAAACTGAACTGTCGATTGAGGGGTATTTCTCCCTCCCTCCCATCAAAAAACAAACAAACTTTTAATCAAACAGTTGCAATAAAATAAAAAGTTGAAATTCCAACCCAAATATGTGTCTTCAATAAGATAGTTTTAGTTTCAACACAATGGTTGAACTTTCAGCAAAATAATTGAAGTTCGAACAAAATAGTTAAATTTTTTATAAATGGCCCGATTTATTGTCTACAAAGATATATTTCTTACCGGAAAGATCAATTTTTCACCCAAAATGCGAATTTTCAACAGAAAACATGAAATTTCAAAAGAACAGCTAGATTTTCAACTCTGGAAGTTGGGTTTCCAAGCAAACATACAATCTCAATTCTTAAGAATTAAATGTTTACCAAAAAAAAACAGATGATTTCAACGAGAGAATAAATACGCATTTCTAATAAAATAGTACAATTGTTAGATTATTATCTGGATTTTCAAGGCATAGAATTTTTCTACAGAAAAGATGAAATTGAAAAAAACTGCATGCGTATTCAACAGAATAAGGAGGTTTCCAATCTAAGAAGTCCTAATTTAAAACCAGGAATGGAACAGTCAAATTTTTTTTATAGTAGGTGAATTTTTAGGCAAATAGTGAACTTCCCAGCTAAAATGGTGAATCCTTAAGAAACGTTTCCGCGAAGAAGCAGTTTAACTCTTAACAAAACTGTAACATTTTTTACCAGAAATATGATTTCTTCACATCAAACCTAAACTTAAGCCAAATGATTTAATCGTCTAGCAAACCGTGAGATGTTTTAAACCAAAAATACGGATTTTCAATAAAAACACAAATTTTCGACAAAATTGTTCAAATTTCGACCAGAGCGCATTGATTTTCAATAAAACAGCAGCATTTTCAAACAAAAAGGATAACCTCTCAACCAAGAAGATCACCCCTCTACCAAAAATATGGTTTTAACCAAAAAGATGAAATTTAAACTAGGAAGGATTAATTTTCAACCAGCGGGACAAATTATCAACTCAATACATAAAAAATTCGGACCAAATAAAATAGTTGAGAATAGTTGGATTGGCAAACAAAGAGATGAATTTCCAACGAAAAAGTAAGGTTTGAACAAAACACTTTAGTCCTGAACCAAAACAAATTTGTTTCTGACTAAAAAGTTGTTTTCTGAACCATAAAGGATAAATTCCTGACCAATGAGAATAACTTTGTGCCATAAGAGATGCTTTCGAAGCAAATGAATGTTTTCAAACAAATACATAAATTTTTATTCAGATGAAGGAATTTTCACACAATGAGATATATTTTCAACCAGATCATCAAATTTCTATTAGAGAATAATTCCTTACCGTAAACGAGACGAATTTGAACCTATAGCTAATCTTGAAGCGAACCAATGAATCTTCAACCAAACTAAACAGATTTCCATGAAAAGGTTGAATCTTGAAGCAAAATAGATTAATGCGCAACCAAATAGTTGCATTCCAACAAGAAATGATCAATTTCTCATCAAGAAGGTCAGTTTTCCATCGAAAAACTATGAATAAACACGTTTTAAGACCCGCTGGGACCGAAATTTTTTTTTTTACTTTTTGTGTCTGTCTGTCTGTGAGCACGATCAATTTTGAAAAATTGATCATTTCGATTGGCTTTTGTTGCACTCTTCCTCCCTTAACAAAAGTTAAGGGAGGAAAAATGTTTCTTTTTGGCAAACCTACGAGATGAAATACCCGAATTTTTTAATTTTTTCTGAAAATTTTTATTCGGCGTTTCCCAGATTTCAAACACAAATAATTCATTTACATTCCACGATTAAAAATTAACATAACGATAATTTACATTATCAAATCATGAAATTGGTCGATTACATATCTTTAGTTACTTATTTCTCAGTTTACTGAACTTTTTAACAAATAATTAGGTGATGAAAAAATCGTAACACGGTAATGACAGATCATCAAAATAAATTCATAAAATAGTAAAATGAATATTGATCCCGATATGTGCAATAAATATAAGATTAAAAATAAAACAATTTAAAAAAAAGTAAATAACTTCAAAAATCAAAAGTATTCATGAATCATTTAAAAAATAAAATACTACTAGCCAATAAAGTAAACAGAATATCAACAATGAATAAAAATCTTTCAAATAATTTCATTAAAAGAAAAAATAAATAGCATTAAAAGTCTTTGTAATCCCCTACAATTGTGTATAGAGCTTTTGAAACTCAAAAGTAGAATTTCGGCTGCTGTATTTGATGATTGTGAATTCTCTTTTGTTGAAGCTTCTCCAGCTTTAAGGAATACATTCTCATCGTGTGTCTCGAACTGCGCACTCGATCAAAATTCGTCCGAATCGCGAACTGTTCTATTTAATTTTTAACTCTAATGCATCAAATGTATATAATAATAATTTATAAACCCCTTACCTTGTTTTATTTTAATCCAGTTAGTCTATTTCTAATAATAATCTAATAGCAATTAGAACAAAGACCACGCATCCCATCAAAAAAGAACAGTTTTTTTTTTCAAACTTTTCTTTGTATCTCGTTAAGTTTTGCTAGAAATTTGACTTTCATTCCAAATTTTTTTTTTTTTGGATTAATACCAAAACTATGCATCTCATGAAAAAAAGCTGAACAAAATTTTGTAGATATTCTCTCGGAAAACAATTTTGTTCTCAAACTGGAATTTTTTATTTTTAGACTATTCTTTCAGAAAATACAAAAACTAAAAAATGATCGAGAACAAACTTGTGGAAACGTTTCGGATAAACAATTTCCGTCCTTTTACTTTTTTCCGTATCTCCCATAGACTGCTGACAAAATGAAAATTCTGATTCTTTTTCATCATTCTTTGTGTGATTAAAATTGGAGTTTTCGATTTTTCGGAAAAAGTATTAAAGTATTAAGTATTACTTTAAAGTATTAAAGTTGTATTAACGATCTCGTACGGCCCTCGAAGAGAAACCTTGTTTTCCTTCTAACTTTTTTTCCAATCTTGCGTTACTTGGCTAAAAATTCTCATTTTCGTTTATATTTTCGGATTTCGAAGATGCCACAAATCTGAAAATTTTGTTTTCATAAAAAAAATCATGAGGACAAATCGAAGATAATAAAGTATCTACTCGTTGATCCGAACAGGTTTTTTGTAAGATCTTTGATACAGTTTTTTGTTGTGCTCGGATTCAAAGATTGGCAAAATTAAAAAAATTTTATTTTGTATATTGGAGAGAGACTATTGAATGGGAGAAAAAAAATGTTCTGACGTGATGAATACATCATACTGAGGAGTACGATTGAAAAAGGCCGAAAAACTGTTTTTAAAGCTTGTTCGCTAGGATTCTACAATTTTTATGCTCGAAATTTTTTTTTTACATTAACACGTTTCTTATAATAATACTCATCTTCGAAAACGTATCGTTGAAATATCTTTGACTCATTGTTTGAATAACTAAACAATTATCTTGGGAGTTAGCTCGAGTTGATTTTAGAACTCTGATATGTGGACATATTAACGAGAAGGTGGATACGACATAAAAAATATTACGGGATTCTCACTATATCTACAGTCAGGATTTCTTCATTAAAGATAAAAAACGATGAATCAGCTCTTTGTTAACATTTTTAATATTTTTCGAAAGATCCGGAATCTTTCAAGAGGCATTTTAATATTCATTTAATATCAATATTCACTTCAAATTCTTGCTGGCAACAGTTGCAAATACGATCAACAATAAGCAATTGTGTAAACTGTCAACTCGCGGGATGTAAAACTTACTTACTGCTTCATCACTGGTTCACCCAGTTAAAACCCGAAAATCACTGATCACCATTGAAAAGTCTGAATACTGATTCAAACAGTGACGATTTTACTGGTTCAGTTTGAGAGAGAACGGAACATAAGATTCTTGACCCAAAAATATCAATTCTCAACTAAAAAACGAATTCCTTCGATTTTCAACGTAGTTTATGTTTGACCTTGAGGTCTGATAAAACGAGAACTTCCCTAAATGAATGTAATTTTTTTCAAATAATCAACTTATTTTTCAAAATTTCAAGATATTCTGCTAATCTTGACATACATTTTCAAAAATTGCAAATCATAATCTCAAAGTAGTTTTTAAGGTTTTTCAGTTTTGAAATTATAAACATAATGGATGTATGATTGAAAGCAAGCACGCAAGAAGATTACTTTGCACGACAATAGATTCCTCTTGAAGCAAATACGATTCCCTCTTGACATCCTTTGTAGCGGAAATTTTCACACTGTTTCTCTGCAGTTATAGCAAAAAAAATACAAAGACTTTATTAAACCAAGAGACTATCAACTGCAGAGCTTCATTCAATTCTATTCTTTCCTGATGTGCTTGAAGAAAGCAGAAAATTTTCAGCATATTTCACTTTTTTCTTTAGTAGGAAGCAAAACAAACAAAATAATAACAATTATAATATTAAATATTCTTCAAGTTGCTAACCAAGGAAAAAATGTACAAAAGAATATAGTATGTCCAATAACAACCTAAAAGGCGAGGTACAGCAACGGCTGCTTTACAACATAACCCTGTGGAATAATTTAAATCTAACTTAAATTTAACTATACATCGCTTAGTTAACCTAAAATAGAGCAATCATGTCATGTCGCAAATTGTAGATGAAAACAAACCTTCAAACAAATTTAGTGCGGTGTATCAAGAACTATAAGTAACAATCACTCAATTAGCCCTATCCGACTAAAAAGAAAAATGGCGTTCCTCATCGATGATAGTTTCTGTGTGCGAAATTTCCTCGCCAGGGCGGCGCTGCACGCGGCACGCTCTAACAATTCATTATACTTATCGGCAAATATTATAAAATTAAAAATAAATGAGTTTCTATAAAAAGTAGAGTCAGGAAACATTTCTGATGTTATTCTAGGACATAAAATACACACTTTCCATAAATCAAATGATTAAAAATCGGGACAAAACACACTAAATTACGTAAAATGCATATAGCAAATTTGCAGTGAGAATTTCTTGATACTCTTAACAAATTAATTTTTATGTTATCATATAAAGCCTGAATATCTCAAGAATGAAGAAAAACTTTAGCTTTTTAACAGAATCATTCTATATATATATATATATTTCCTTACCTAACTTCATAGAAATGAAATAAAAAGTATTCCGTTAGGCCTTGAGTTTTTTATAAAAGAAGGAAAATTGTAGAGGGAGAAAAATTTTATCAAATGAAATTCATACAACATAGGAATATTTGTGATATTTGCAAATAAAAAATAATTTTCAACAAAATTTTTGAATTTTGAAGCTGAAATAATGATGCATCTACAAAACAGTTCAATTACTTATTCATCCGAAGATATAGATTTCCTAGAAAAAAAAAATAATAATTATCCAACTATTAATAGAAAAATTCAATTCCCAAACAAATTACGGAATTCTCGAACCATTAGGATGAATTTTTATCAAATTATTAAAATTTGTAATCAAAGAGATGTATCTTCTTTCATGAAAATTAACGTTATGTGAAAAAAGACAAATTTGAAAAAATTTTATATTTAATTTTGTACCAAATTGTTGAATACTTAGGCCAAAAAGAAATTTTGAACAAGAGATGTAGATTACAAGAAACTTTACAGTTTTCTAAAAATAGCTCGATTTTTAACCGAAAAGTATCCTTATGAACGGAAGTATTAACTTTCAACTAGAGAGAACAATCTTTGGAAATATAAAAAGTTTTATTTTCCATTTATTGTGATAGCTAAAAACTGACGACAATGCACCTTTCTTCAATTTTAGAACTTATTTTCCCTGAAAAAATGTACACACACATTGTCACAAGTAATTTTTTATCATATAATAAGAAATTTTAATTAAACATGATTATTAAAAAGCACATCCAAAGATGAAATTGGAAAAGGTATAAAATCAATAATGACTATGGTAATAATAGCATAATAATATTAATAAAGATAATAATGTAATGAGATACGCGTAAAGACTTATTTCCAACATAATGGTTGAATTTTTGAAATCGATGGAACGGATAATCCACAAAGTAGTTGAGTTTTTGACCTAAAAATAGAGACTTTCAAAAAAAAAAGATGACATTTTTACCACAATAGTTTCATTCTTCAGTGAATCGTTGAATTTTTAGACCAAAACAATAGTTTCCAACAGAAACTGGTTTTTACCAGAAAAGTTTCGATTTTCAAAAAAGCAATCTAATTATAACCAAAAAGGAGTATTTTCACAGGAAATAAAAATGAGGAAAAAATCTTTCTAGAGAAATCCTGCATTCATTCGGAAAGTAGAATTTTCAAAACAAAGGAAAATTTCTCCAAAGAAGATAATTATCCTACACAAGAAAAAAGAGTCATTTTCAACAAATATGTTGAATTTCAAAGGTTAAATGACGATGCCTCTACAAAATAGTTCAGCTTTTTATTCATCTAAAAATATAGACTTCCTAGACGAATTTTCATCAAATTACTAAAATTTGTAATTAGAAATATGGATCTTCTTCCAAGGAAATTATTGTTACATGGAGAGAGAAATCAAAAATATTAATATAAACAGTTCAGTAATAGTTTTATTTTCTACCAAAATAATTCAATTTGTACTGAATTGTTAAATACTTATGTTAGACCAAAAAAAACTTTTTTATCAAGATATGTAAATTACAAGAAACTTTCCAGTTTTCAAAAAACAGATCGATTTTCAACCGCAAAGTATCCTAATGATCAGAAACATCAACTTTTAACAAAAGAAAACAATCTCCAGAAATAAAATAACTTTTGTTATCAATTTATTGTGATAGTCTCACATTAACAATTTGAATTGTTGCTCGTATTCATACCGTGGTTATAACATGTCCATTATCGTCCTTGACTTCACGCTTCCAAATAATAAGTCCATGAAGAAAATGTTTTTGGCAAACCACTTGGGAACTTCTTATTAAAAAAACCTCTCTTGGGATGGATGCTTGTCACTTTTCAACATGTTTTTTTCCCGAAGGAACCGAAAAGAAATGAATTCTTGCATCTGTCAGTTGTGCACAATAACCTGACTGACAGTTTGGCGCGATACATGAGTGACAATTGTATTTACACTTTGACATTGACATTATTGTCAGAAATAAATGAAAGGGTTCCACGAAATCACTGAAAAACCACTTATCAACTCATATACGAATAAATAATGCACTTTTTGTAACAATCACCGGTTCAGCCCGTTTAACTCAACGCTTTTGTGGAGCGCGCCGTATGCAGCGCCGCACTGGTGACGGAACTTGCACATAGAAACAATCATCACTAAGGGAAGCAAGTTTTATTCTCACGTTCATGGGAGTCGGATAGGGCTGGTTACAATGAAAGACTCGAAATGTTTGTCACATTTGGAAAGAAAAAAAATCGAATAAAAATTGTAAAGTGAGTATATCCGTAGATTAGGAGAAAAATATAAATATTATATCATAAAATGATGGAGTACTCACATGTTTACCCCGATTCACAGATACGCTTTGGAAATCACATACACAGGAGAACGAATGAAGTCAACGACTTGAGAAAAAACAGAGAGTGGTGTAAAAATAGAGAACGTACAATACGTTGCGCAATCAGAAAAAAACAACATGGCGACCAAGAGTACACAGCAAGAGCGAGGACATTTGAAAGTAATATAGATAACGCAGATAGAAGTTGAGGTTAAATGATAGAATAGGTGGCACCCCCCTTTATTTCCTAGAAAAAATTTTTTTTCCGAAACCAAAGTACTGGGAAAATGAGTCTATTACAAATTCAAATTTCTTGCATTTCACTTACCATTAAAGTGTTTCTAGAAGTCCCGGCAAAGTAAAAAATTATGAAAAAGTGTTCTTTAGATTGTAATTTATATATTTTTACACATCATTCCATTTTTTATATATTCATTCATTGATATATAATGAAAAAAAAGATAGTTGCAATTTTGAATTTTCGTGAAATTCACGAAGCCTCTCTTCCCAGGTTCTTTTTCCGAGTTATAATACATGTTTCCATAGAGAGAACATGGGAAAAGGGGTTCTGAATGTGACCAATCACTCTTTTGTGAATCTAGAAACAAGATTCACAAAAGTCACGAAAGAGTGATTGGACGTATCTCGAACCTCTTTTCCAGGTTATTTTTCCGAGTTATAATACATGTTTATTTAGGAAGAACCTGGAAAAAGGGGTTCTAAATGTGACCAATCACTCTTTTGTTAAACTATAAGTAAGATTCACAAAAGTCACGAAAGAGTGATAGGTCGTTTCTCGAACCCCTTTTCCTAGGTTCTTTTTCCAAGTTATAATACACGTTCTTTTAGAGGGAACATGGGAAAAGGGGTTCTAAATGTGACCAATGACTCTTTTGTGAATCTAGAAACAAGATTCACAAAAGTCACGAAAGAGTGATTGGACGTATCTCGAACCTCTTTTCCA
>WSXT02238840.1:0-30811 GCA_011762715.2 Neuroterus valhalla
GACAACATTTGTAGTTTGTACACGATCGAAACCCGAAATAACTTCATTTTCATAATGGATCATCGTGGAAGCCTTAAATCTATCAGATGAGGGTTAGTTTGTACATGGAGACGTGTACTGATGATAATAAGAAATTTTGTTCAACTGTTGTAGGAAAGAATAATCACAACACAGATACAAGATTTAGCTTTAGGAATGCCACAACTTGTCTGACAATTATGATGGTGATGATAAGCGTGTCATCTATTTCCTATTTCCATGGAATTGAAGAAAGTACTCAAATTCCGCCAAATGATTGCATTCAACTACCATTTGGTGCAATCACCATAGTTTTGCCAAAAAACATGAACAGTACTCTATGGTTTTGGCTACAAAATCTTACTTTCAAGATGTTTCACCCGGAAGATGGCAAATTGATTCTTGTCAACTATATATGTCACATAACTGACATATACATAGTAGAATATATATGCGGCATCTGACTTTGACCTGCGCTTTATTCGTACTTCGATGAACAGGGGACATGCGTATTCGGTCGAGTTCATTAACGTGGCAGGTTACGACAAAAATAGAAATGACAAGCAGGCCTTTAGGTAGCCAAAATTAGTATGGTTCTACCTTTAAGTGTATAATTAGATAACAGGGCTTCGTGTCCACTTTGAGTCTCCTTCGTAATTTGAACTCACGCGATTACTGTCTCCGAATCTTCGACATCACCAGATTCACTTTCGACTCTCGAGAGAAAGATCCCAAATTAGTCTTAATTCGGATATAAAACATGAAACAACTTTGAAAGATGAGCCTACACTCAATAAGTTCTCTTTCAGATTGATATCTCAAACTCGTAAGAAAAGGTACCGAGAAAGGAACTTTCATAGACACACTTAATCTGAGGATATCAATTTGATCTCCAACAAAATGACTCAAGAATCTAACAGCAACGATACCTTCAGATTTGAGGGTAGCTGGTTATATATTCAATATGTTATGCATGATGAAAAAGTCCACACTTGATCTGAAATCATCAGTTTCATCCACAACGAAACGATCTAATAATGTAACAGTCTTCTGTTTCTTTATACTCATACAGACTCTCATATCAACAGAATATCGTTGCAGCGCAAATGATACCTTCAGTCTTAATGTGGACAAGAAGAATCGATGCCACTGTATATCTTTTCAAAATTTTTTCCACACAAAATGTTTCCTACGCAAACTTTTCCTACACAAAACTTTGCCAGCACAAAATTTTTACTACACAAACTTATCCTTCTCAAACTTTTCGTACACAAACTTTTCTTACACAAAACCTATCCCTATACAAAACTTGTCCCACACAAAACCTATCCCTACACAAAACTTTTCCTACACAGAACGCATCCCTACACAAAATATTTCTTACGTAAACTTTTTTTACATAAAACCTTTCCTACACAGAAATAAAAAGTAAGTATTTTAGAACTTTACGTCTAATACTTTTCCTACACAAAACTTGTCCTACACAAAACCTATCCCTACACAAAACGTATCCCTACATAAAATTGTTCCTACACAAAATATTTCCTTCGTAAACTTTTCTTACATAAAACTTTCCCTACACAGAAATAAAAAGTAAGTATTTCAGAACATTACGTCTAATACTTTTCCTACACAAAACTTTGCCTTCACAAAATTTTTCCCATACAAACCTTTCCTGCACAAAACTTTTCCAACACAAAACATTCCCTACACGAAATTTCTCCTCCACATAATATCTCATACGCAAACTTTTCTTACACAAAACTTTTTCCACGCAGAAATAAAAAGTTAATATTTTGAAACATTACGTCTAATACTTTTTCCACACAAAACTTTGCCAGCACAAAATTTTTACTATACAAGCTTGTCCTGCACAAACTTTTCGTACACAAAACTTTCCCTATACACATCTTTTCCTACTTAAAACTTTCCCTACACGAAATTTGTCCTACACAAAATATTTCCTACGCAAACTTTTCCTGCGCAAACTTTTCGTACACAAAACTTTTCCTACTCAAAACTTTCCCTACACAAAATTTTTCCTACAAAAAATATTTCCTACGCCTACCATTTTGTTACTGATCAAACTGATAACTTCAGATTTGGTTTGTCTTCGTTGGAGCTATTTATAGAAAAATCTTTCTAATCTCGATCTAAATCCATGTAGTTATCCCGATGGGAATCAAAACATGATTCAGTGATTGAGTAGTTTTCTTTTCTCACGTATGAAATAATAGTTGAATGCAGGAAAAAAAGTTGACGAAACGTGTTGATTACGAAGGGCAGCTTGACGTCATTTCGAGTTTACTCCATAATGGGCGATTATCTCAGGCACTTATCACAGGCCAGATTCACAGTTCAGTGACGAACCAGAAAACGAGGCGAAGGCTAGTGAAAGGCTAGTTCATGGCCAGCATTGTCACTACTTGTAGAAAAGGTTGAGACCACTGGACCGTGCCGTTATGGAAGGTCTACTATACTTGATGAATGGTAGATTAAGATAAGGCCTGACCCAATGTCTTGAAAAATGACCTTTCAGGGCATTTAACCTCAAACTCCTCTCTCCGGAAATCATGCAGGTTCCATTAATCCAAATAAATCAAGAAATTATTGAATCACTTATAGTTCGAAGCGATGAAGGGTCAACAACATCGTCACAAAATTCTTACAATTGCAAATCTATTTAGGACATTGACACAATACCTCAAAAAAACTATTGAAATTTCACCTTCTCTAATCAAACACCCTTAGATCTAACATTTGGTCCACATTGAACTGCATATCATTTGACCAGTTTCAACGGATTAAAGATCTTCCTACTAAAAAACAGAAAACAAAATTTGAAAATTCACTTGTAAAGCACACGCCACCAAATAATGTCCTGTATACAGGACATTATTTTGCATTAGCTCCCTCCGAAATTCTGGAAGGAGAATTATTCAGTAATTCAGAATCCACAATATATACCCTTGCACCCAAGGAACGAACGACATCTGACGAAGGACGGCCAACATCCTGCGCCAAGCCCAACTTTCCTCCTCAAACTTAACTAACAAAGAAAAAACAGCAATCGAAGAACCTAATCAGACTAGAGACATCATAATATGTGAGTGATGTTGAATGCAGGAGATTGCGACACCAAAAGTTAGGCTCTTCTAACTGGCAATATATACCAAACAGCAAAGAAAGATTCCACCAAAGCAACAGCCGACAAAACAAAAACCCTTCGGAAGGACTCTAAACCTATTAGAGGAACAGTACCTGATCTAATGTCTACAAATTCTATCTCTCATAGACTCTACGGACTCTCAAAAATCCACAAAAACAAAGTTTCACCCAGACCAATCGTAAGCGCAATAAACTAACCAACTTATAAGCTAGCAACGCTTCCTAACTAGAGAATTGAATCCTTCCACAAGGAACTGTATCATTCAAGTCGAAAATTCTTCTGACTTTATTGAAAAGATGCAACAGATTCCCATTCAACTCCAAGGCATCCTAGTTAGTCTTGCCGTAGTACGGGATGCGGTTATTAAATAACAAGACTGATTTTCTTGACACTTATCCGAAATACAAAAATTATAAGCAAGGTCTGATATTGATCTGTGTCCTTTCCCCTCTAATCCCTTCAAGTTAAAAGGTTCCGTGGACCTTGGTACGGCTATTACCTTTGTTTGAAGCATACCCTGTACCTGTGCTCCGTAGGAATTACGCTAAATGTAAAAGCGGAACAACCCGTCAACGTGGAATTCTTTGTGAAACGTGGCGGAACGATCACAGAAACTTACGGTTTATCGATGAATGTTTATGGTGATAGACATTATCTTGTACTCAAGTGTTTGATTGGTCTGAAAAATTTAGGAAGAGGAGAGAAGTGACCCAGTGGGAAATTTACCAGCGACCCATTGCTTGGCTAATTTTGTCCAGCCGCTAGGCGTAGTCATCCCAAGATTGGTC
Source organism: Neuroterus valhalla (assembly GCA_011762715.2). Lineage (NCBI taxonomy): Eukaryota > Metazoa > Arthropoda > Insecta > Hymenoptera > Cynipidae > Neuroterus > Neuroterus valhalla. The sequence goes on from WSXT02238840.1 coordinate 3,976, forward strand.
CAGTATTGCGCCAATGGTGAGTCTTGGCAATTTCCCACTGGGGATTGAAGACGATCTCCGTCCTGGTCGTTCTCGCACATCAGAAGCAGACATTCAACTCCAAGACATCCTTGTGAGTTTTGACACAGTATCTCTCTTTGCGAAAGTACCAACTCTTGATACAATCGATACCATCAAATCTTCTGCAAACTTACCCTCTGATCTCATATCTTTGACAGAAAACTGTCTCAACAATACTTACTCCTCTTTCAATAACCAATTCTGCGAGAAAATCTGAGAAGTAGCAATCCAAGTTCACACCAGAATTATGGTACCATTACGTTGGAGATAATATTGTCATCTAGAGACCTGGACTGGACGAACTACAAAAGTTTTCCAATTTCATCTATCGATTACATCCTAATATCCAGTTCACCATGGAAATTGAACAAAACATAAAAATGGCCTTTATTGGATGTTCTAGTTTACAAAAGATCTGATAACACGTAATGACATGAAGTTCGCAGAAAACCCATCCATACAAACAGATACCTACATGCCTCCCCCTACTGCTGCCCATCTCAAAAGCAAAAGGTCATCAACTCCCCTGTATACAGAAATGTTTCCATAACCGATAAAGATAACTTACATGAGGAATCTAAGGACTTTGAACAAATCCTAATATAGAACGATTACACAAGCGGAAGAATTGATAGAGCAATTGAGAAAAATATTCAAGAAAACAAGTCAACACAACCTGCATAAGAAAGAGACAGAAAAGTAACCACCATCCTAACCTACATCTAAGGTATCACAGAACAAAGAGGAAAGATTCTCAACAAACACAGCATCCAAACCATATTCAAACCACCTGCAAAAAAGGGCTACTTTTGAACAACCCTTAAGACAAAAAGGAACTATCCAGTGATCCAGGAGTATATAAAACCCCTTGCTTTTGTGACAAACTCAATAATGGAGAAACCGGGAGAATGGTGAGCCAAAGTTTAAGGGAACATGAGAGTAAAGTCAGGCTAAAAAATTTTCCGTATTCAATACAAGCTGAACATCATATCGAAACAGGACATATCACTTCATTAAAAGAAAAACAAGCGGCATAGCAAAAACATAACATTTTTCAATAAGGCATAGAGAAGCAATCGAAATCTTAAGACACCCTAATAGCATGAATAGGGACAATGGATACAATACCAATCCGATTTGGCTTCCCTCCTTCCAGGTTCCTATCAATACACGATTGACCAATCAGGTTAGCCCAGTTACCACGGTGGGGCCTTTGACCAATCACAGGCATCGTAGAGAGCATTCATAACAACAACATAACCTGAGACCTCAGTTTCAGGTCAGTCCTGGAGACGCAAACTGGAACGTTCGCAAAACTTCGGCAAAATTTGTAGTTTTGTACACGATTCAAACCCAGATATCCTCCTTTTATCACTCACAGTTTCTATCGTCAGAAAATATAAGGATGTTCAGTCACATATTCTCTCTATCGTTCATGATTCGTTATACAGGAAACGAGAGTTCATGAAACATGAAAAATTTTAGGAATCTTATCTTATGACAACGATATGTATTCCTGATTCGTTCATGTGTATAACTGTTAGACCAGTTACATGAACATTTGGTATAATTTTTACTTCCCAAGGTGTTGCAATAGTTAATATTCTGTTTTGGAAGATGTTCCTTGGTACCGTAGCTTACCAGTATTTTGCAGTATTGTAAGTTTCGACACTTGTTTATCAAACAAATCTTTTGTTAGCTTCAACATTTGTTTATCAATTAACGCTTTATTGAATTTATTGTGTGAGTCTAAAGTTATGGTTCCAGGTTCTATATATCAAATGCCATTCTAGCAAAGATAAAGCAAAGACCAAAATGGTTCAGCTAAAAATCCTGGGGAATCGCAGCATGCAAATAAATGCAAATTGGTTTGTTTTTTCTGTGAAGACATTTTTTTTTTCATTCTCTCGAGTTTCGAAATATTTGACTTATAATTGTTGTCCCATCTGAGAGTAACACACGATATAATTGGATAGGAAACGCTTCAAAAAAAAAAAAAAAAACAGCTCTTGGGATAATCTTTGCTTCGGGAATATTTCATGAAGACTTCTTTTGGAATAAGAGGATGATTTATTCATGCGAAGAACGTTCAATAGAAACAAAAGCTCTCAGCCTCTCTTCTGACTTTACCACAAAAAGTCGTGATGTGGTTTTCCTTAGCTCATCTTTAGCGTATAATTACTTCAAACGTGATTCGAATTCAGAAGAAATGATTCAGACTTTAATTAATAGCTTTCTTGATTGCCCATGCAAGTGATTCTCCATTATAGCCATTTCAATTTTTTAAATCCAAGCCAGAGAGTTGAAACAGCAAAGAAACATCCCATGTAGGAATTTAGATCGGGATTTTATTAGGGCCCTGTAAAGATTTACTGATTGATGATCAGGTGCTGATCGGAAAAATGGCGAGGATTCAAGGATTTCAACCACATTAAGGGATTTTCAAGCAAGAAATATTGACGTCTAACCAACAAGATGATAATTTTATTGAAAATACATCAATTTTCAACAAAATAGTTCAATTTTTAATTTGAAAACATAGATTTCTAGTTAAGAAAGCAGAAAAAAATTGTATTCGAGAAATAGACGAATTTCTAAATGTTCCGCCAACAGAGAATATTCTCTATGAACCTGATGAGTTTTCAACCTGGAAATATAAATTTCCCACAAAAAATATTTTTATAAACAAAATGGATGATCTTTTAATAAAATGGCCAAATTTTCAATAAACGACTTGACTTCTTAACCATTCCCGTTTTTTCCAGTCAAGCAGGAAATAAATTTTACCCAAACTGTTGAAATTTCTATTCGGAAATATGAATTTTAAGCAGAATAGCTCCTCTTCAACTAAAGAGTTCAATCCTTTACAAAAAAGTTGGTTTTTCAATCAAAAAGGTTTTTCAGTCAAGGATAAAATAAATTTCACCGGAATTGCTGATATTGTAAGCAAAAAAGATGTATTTTCAACAGAATTTTTGAATTTTCAACTGAAAAAAATAAAGATCCTGTTAAAAAAAGGTAAAAGAAGATGAACATTTGACCCAGGGAAACTGTTTACTGGAGAGAAAGAAATTCCAACCCTATTGTGAACTTTTTGAGCCAAAAAGAAAAATTTTATGAAAAACAGTCCATTCTGATATCCTGGAATATTTTTTTCACCAAAAAAGCTAATTTTTGACCAAATTATTAAATTTTTTATGCAACAGGTTCTCTTGAAACAAAAAATGAATTGTCGACTCGAAAACATAAATTTTCAGCAAAAAACCTAATTTTTCATCGAATAAATGAATTCTTTACAAAAAGAATTGTATGTTCAAAAAAAAAGTTCAATCAGGAGAGATTTGTTATCCGAGAAGGAAACAAATTTTACCAAAATTGCAGAATTCGCAAGAAAAAAGACAGGTTTTCTACAGAACATTTGAATTTTCAATCCAAAAATATTTATTTCAACCAAATTGTTGAACCTTGAAAGAAACCTATCTTTTTGGAACAAATAGTTGTATTTTCAACAGAAGAGCTGTATTTTTGGCCGATACGAATTTGCCTCAAATTATCAAAGTTTCAACCAGAAATTGAGGAATCTCAGCAAGAAACTCGTTTTCAATCAAATAGTCTAATTTCTCAACAAAATAGTTAAATTTTTAACAAGAAAACTTAAATTTTTAACAGAAAAGTAAAATTTTTAATCGAAAACTATTTTTTAGTGGAATAGAAAACAAATTTCACCTAAATTGCAAAATTCGCAAGAAAAAAAACAGGTTTTCTACAAAACACTTGAATTTTTAATACAAAAATATTTCTTTCAATCAAACTGTTGAACCTTGAACAAAGCCTATCTTTTTGGAACAAATAGTTGTATGTTCAACAGAAGAGCTGCATTTTTGACCGAAACGAATTTGCCTCAAATTATCCAATTTAAAACCAGAAATTATGAAATTTTAGCGAGAAGCTCGCGTTAAATTTCTTACAAAAAAAGTTAGACTTTGAATCGAAAAATATTTTCCAGTAAAATATAAAACAAATTTCACCTAAATTGCTGAATTTGCAACCAGAAAAGATATTGTTTCAACAAAATTTTTGGATTTTTAACTGAAAGAGAAATGAAACTTCTACTGAAAGAAGGAATTTTTCTAAGAAAAGATGTTCGTTTAACCAGAAATGATTCTTCTGATGGGGGAAAAAAATTACAAGTTCATTTCCAACAAATAGTTGAATTTTCAACAAAAGAACTAAATGTTCAACAAAAGAGCTGAATTTTGAACTAAAAAATATGTATTTCTATCAAAAAAGGTCTACTTGAACCAAATAGGTAACTTTTTGACAAAAATATTTGAATGTTTAACCGAAAAAGATTTTTCATTCAAGAAAAAATAAAATTCTACCCTAACCCAGTGGGAAATTTACCAGCGGCCCATTGCTTGGCCAATTTTGTCCAGCCGCTAGGCGTAGTCATCCCAAGATTGGTCCAGTATTGCGCCAATGGTGAGTCTTGGCGATTCCCCACTGGGAACCGTTGGATTTTCTATTGTACAGTTGAATTTTCAACCTAAAAACTTTGATCTCCAACAAAAATGCTGATTCTCAAGCCAATTGTTGGATTCCAGTAGATGCACAAGGGGGTTTCTGATCACAGATTCCTGTTACCAGCATGTTCTTTACATGGTTCTGTTCCACGCTAAAACAAGGTTCGTTTTCTATGATAAGCTTTTAGGATGTTCTTGATGACGTCATAGTATAGTGTCTCGAGACACACGTAAACAGCTTCAAGGTTATTTATTATCTCAAGAATGTTAATATGTGACCTTGATATTCTGGGGATAATAAATAACCTTGAAGCTGTTAACTCTTATCTCATGAAATTGTCTTATGACGTCATCAAGAACATCCCAAAAGCTAAGCATGAACACGAACCCTGTTTCAGCATGGAACAGAACCATGTAGGTAACAGAAATCTGTGATCAGAAACCTTCTCATACATCTACTGACTCCTAACTAAATTGATTCTCCACAAACGAATAGTTGTATTTTCAAAAGAATTTGAATTTTTAATAACAAAAAAAACATCTCGGCCAAGAGATTATATGCGAAAAATCAAACGAATAGTTGAACCTTCAACCCCGTTCATATAAATTTTTAAATAAACAATTGAATTTACAACCAAAAACAATGGGGTTCAATTCAAATTGCTAAATTTTCAACTAGAAAAGAGAGAAGAAATTCCTACTAAAAAATGAGAACTTTCAAACAAACAAAAAACAAATTTGATACAAAATAGATTAATCTTTAACCCTCAAATAAAACTTTTGCCAAAATAATAACTTCTCCAACACAAAAAAACGATCCCTCCACTTAAAATTCCATAATACACTTCTCATGAAAATTGGAAAAATTTTTGTGAGAAGGATTAGATTGAGAAGACTCTTAACAGTTCCTGCCTTGAATTTCTTGCTTCTATTTTTCTAATCAAGGCCCAACTACAGCCACTTTGAAACACAAGATTAGGGCCTGACTGGACGTTTTAAGATACGCTACTCATAAAGAATGGAAAATTTCAACGGTACTTCGGAGTATCCTGACACTAGTCCAGTTGTTCTAATAAGTAACTGATCAGTCTCCTAATTCAAATAGGAACAAATGGGACGATCCCTACATGAGAAGCTTATGAAAGAAGGTTTGAAAAAGTGATAAATCTCGAATAAAGCGTATTAAATATATTTCAAAAAGGACCCAATATGACCTCCTGAAATCAAATTACGAAACCAGGTCAGAGAAGAGCTGTGAGTCTCTATTCGTGACTCCTATAAAGAAGAGATCAATTTCGGTCATCGGGAACAACCTTTGACCGCAATATCAGTAAATACAGAAGCGTGACCACTTGACAATTGATGTCAAATGCCATCAATTGACACCATATGCACGATCAACGTTACATATTATACGTATGTTTATGGTAATTTTTAAGTTCCAAGTAAGTAAAAGCCTTGAGCCTTCAGCTATAAATAAACATCATGGTAAAAGAATGCACGGAAGGAATTCTCAATTTGCATATACATTTTGCGCATTCTATTGATTCTTGAATTACAAAGTTTCAACTAGTTTTGCATGAAAGCGATTAGAAAATTAAAGTTGGACCCTGATAAGCAAAAAAGCGAGAAAATCCAGACAGGACCTGTTCGTGTTTTAGTAGTTTGTCCCTTCTTACAAAAATGTTTCCAATTTTCAACAAAAGTCAACCATTAAATTTTTAGTTAAGGGGACACTTCCCTCTAGGAAACGAAAAATGCAGAGTTTTTTCACACTTTTTTTACCATAGAAGAAAAAGTCACATATCCGTGAAAATTTACATTTACTGAAAACTGTTTTCAATCTTTTGTTACAAAAAAATTCAAGTCGAAATCTTTCAAAATGGCGGAGAAATACCCGGTAGACTAGTACGTCTCGTATTTGGAGGTACTGGATAGCGGCCGTGATACCGTCCGTAATTTTGTACTGAATCATAAAAACAAAACAAAATTTCAGTCAGTACACTTGTTTGTTCTATATGAACCTCAGAAACTCATATGGAGTTTATTATTAACAAATTCATTGTGTAAACAAAAAAAAAAATTTTGTGGAAATATTGAGATGTTTCTGTATAAATAAACTATAAAAAATAAATAAAATCATTACTTTTTGAGGTTCATATAGAGTTATAGGCACGATGGAGCGAAAAAATTGTTTATAGAGGATAATAGGTTGAATACTTTTTTTACCATCCGACACTTTGTAACTTTTTATGGGAGATCCGTGTACGTGTTTCGAGGTGGAACCCCGCACTTTGAGGTCGTCAGACCATGGTTTATCCACAAAACGCGTTCAAAATTAATCAATCATGACTGCAGAAACCAATAGATATTTTCCAATTAATAGTGATAGTGAAATGATATTTTCCGATTGGAAAATGGGAAGTAGAAATACTGACAGAAATATGGATTAAAGTTTTTTAACAATTTTCAAAATGACCAAACTGAAAAGAAAGATTTTTAAACCTGAAGAAGGCACAAAAATGTAGCCGAAACGTTGTTTCAACTAAATTTTATTAATAAATGATCGTATGACCGAAGACTAAAAACTTGAAATTCTAATATTGATGATCGATGAATACACGCTGTTGTTGGTCTCACCTTCAACTATACTTTGGAACATAAAAAAACCCAGATTAGGAAGGAGAGACTTATACACTATACAGTATACATGGAGACAAGGTCGACTGAAAATGAGCTGTAACAAGAACTAGATTTTTATCTGCGCAAACTACAACTTTCGACAGACTCCAAAATTGAGCAAAATATAAAACCGGGATAGAACATTGTTATAATTCGGACATGTTGAAATAATTCTACCATCAAAATTGTCATTATATTCATCATGTCTATTTATTATACATTCAATCATGTATCATTTGAACTTTAAGGCCTCTTTAATTTGGGTTACAAGGCTGCTATACTCTCGGCCATAAACAAAATCGGAAATGATAATTTCGAGGATAATTTTCTGGAAATGCATAAAAAGGCAATAACAGAAATGGCGATGAATTGTAAATATGCGCGCGATATAATCTTGCGCGTACATATTATTATGAGTACGCGAATGAGGTTGGCGATAAAGATTTGCCTGAACTTTGTGCATGTTTCGGGCGCACCCTCGCTGGAAATGCAGGAAAAAGAAGTATTTTTGCATGGTCAGCGATAATAAAAGTACAAGACCTGAGGCCAGATCACTATGCCACCACGTATGTCGTTCTTACATAAGTACTCGCATATTACGGACTACGAATGACATCATGTCCGTGATGCCAAACAGTTGCCGCCTCACGCACTGTCGAACGATTCAATGCAATTTGCGAATCGACCGGATTTTTTATTGCTGTCAAATTTTTTTTATCGGTCGAAATGTCAATGGAAATTGAAAAATATACCACTAAATTCACATGAACCACAGGCTATACAAAACCAAAAGGTTAAGGCATTCCAATTTATTTCGATGAACTTCATAAAGATATTTCCAAACGACTGATTTTATACGCGAGCCTCATGCATTTTTTTGGAACGGATTTTTATTTCCTTTACTGCTTTCATTCCATAAGAAGATATTCCATTCGAAAAAATGTTGTAAAATAGGGTTAAAATCCAGGGGTTGACAACTATACTGCAAAATGTACACCTACTTCTAACTTGAAGGTAATTTAGGATAATACAGGATTTTTCAGAAACTTCAAGATATTTAAGGTACTCAAGAATATTTGAAGAAACTTCGGGATACTTTAAGGTACTTCAAATTCTTTAAGATGTTTAAGGTAATTCAAGATATTTAAGTTACTTCATGATATTTCAAGAAGCTTCAGGATACTTTAAACCACCTCATATACTTTAAGATATTTAAGGTACCTGAGGATATTTTAGGAAACTTCACGATACTTTCAGGCACTTCAAATGCTTCAAGATATTCAAGGTACTTGAGGATATTTTTAGAAACTTCAGGATACTTTAAGGCACTTCAAATATTCCAAGATATTCAAGGTACTTTAAAATATTTCTGGAAACTTCAGGATACTTTGAGGCACTTCAAATACTTCAAGATATTTAAGGTACTCCAAGATATTTCAGGATACTTCAGGATACTTTAAGGCTTTTCAAATACTTCAAGATATTAGAGGTACTTGAGGATATTTTTAGAAACTTAAAATACTCCAAGATATTTAAGGTGCTGCATGATATTTCAAGAAACTACAAAACCTTCAAGAAATTTGAGGTACTTTAGAATATTTAGAGAAACTTCAGGATACTTTAATCTACTTCAAATACGTTAAGATAGTCCAGGTGCTTCAGGATACTTCAAGATATTCAAGTACTTCAAGATATATAAGGTACTTCATGATATTTCAAGAAACTTCAGGATACTTCAAGGCACTTCAAATACTTAGAGATATTTGAGGTACCTTATGATATTTTAAGAACTTTACGGTACTTAAGGCCACTTCAAATACTCAAAAATATTAAAAGTACTTCAGGATATTTCATAAAACTTCGGGGTACTTTAAGGCACTTCAAATACTCCAAAATATTAAAAGTACTTTAGGATATTTTAGAACTTCAAATACTCCAATATATTTAAGGTGCTTTAGGATATTGAAGGTACTTCATGATATTTCAAAAAACTTCCAAACCTTCAAGATATTTAAGGTACTTCAGAATATGTAGAGAAACTCCAGGATACTTTAATGTACTTCAAATACGTTAAGATATTTAAGGTGCTTCAGGATACTCTAAGGCACTTCAAATACTTCAAGATATTCAAGGCACTTGAAGATATTTAGGGTACTTCATGATATTCCAAGAAACTTCAAGTACTTAAAAATATTTGAGGGACCTGAAGATATTTTAAGAAACTTTACGGTACTTTAAGCCACTCCAAATACTCAAAAATATTAAAAGAACTTTTGGATATTTTAGAAAACTTCGGGGTACATCAAGGCACTTCAAATACTTCAAGATATTCAAGTACTCCAAGATATATAGGGTACTTCATGATATTTCAAGAAACTTTAGGATACTTCAAGGCACTTCAAGTACTTAGAGATATTTGAGGTACCTCAAGATATTTTAAGAAAACTTCGGGGTACTTTAAGGCATTTCGAATACTTCAAGATATTTCAAGAAACTCCAGGATGCTTTAAGGCACTTCAAATACTTCAAGATATAAAGATGCTTGCGTATATTTTCAGACACTTCAAGATACTTTAAAGCACTTCAAATACTTCAAGATATAAAGGTACTTGCGTATATTTTCAGAAACTTCAAGATACTTCAAGGCACTTCAAATACTTCAAGATATTCAAGGCACTTGAAGATATTTAGGGTACTTCATGATATTCCAAGAAACTTCAAGTACTTAAAAATATTTGAGGGACCTGAAGATATTTTAAGAAACTTTACGGTACTTTAAGCCACTCCAAATACTCAAAAATATTAAAAGAACTTTTGGATATTTTAGAAAACTTCGGGGTACATCAAGGCACTTCAAATACTTCAAGATATTCAAGTACTCCAAGATATATAGGGTACTTCATGATATTTCAAGAAACTTTAGGATACTTCAAGGCACTTCAAGTACTTAGAGATATTTGAGGTACCTCAAGATATTTTAAGAAAACTTCGGGGTACTTTAAGGCATTTCGAATACTTCAAGATATTTCAAGAAACTCCAGGATGCTTTAAGGCACTTCAAATACTTCAAGATATAAAGATGCTTGCGTATATTTTCAGACACTTCAAGATACTTTAAAGCACTTCAAATACTTCAAGATATAAAGGTACTTGCGTATATTTTCAGAAACTTCAAGATACTTCAAGGCACTTCAAATACTTTAAGATATTTAAGGTACTTCAGGATATTTCAAGAAACTTCAGGATACTTTAACGTACTCCAAATACTTAAAGATGTTTAACGTACTTCAAGAAACTTAAGGATATTTTAAGACAACTTAATGGGTTTCAAGATACTTCGCGAAATTTGAATTTAGTTCAAGATAATCAACATGCTTGAAGATACTTCACGGTACTTCAGGATATTTATGGATATTTCAAGATACTTCGGGATAATTGAAGATAATTCATGATCTTTCAAGAAACTTCAGGATACATTGAGTTATTTTAAACTTTTTAGGATGTTCCACGTATTTCAAGAAACTTTACATGCTGCAAAATATTTCAAGATACTTCCGGATATTTATAGATATTCCATGATATTTCAAGGTGCTTCAGCATACTTCAAGATACTTCAGGATATTTCACGTAATTCAAGATCCATGATATTTCAAGGTGTTTCAGGATATTTCAAGATATTTTAGCATATTTCAATGTACCCCAAGATACTTGAATAATTCTGCACAAGGGTACACCATACTTCACAAGTTGTCAACCCATCGGTTCAAATTTGGTATACTACACAAGTTTGCGTTTATGTGTGTTTATGACAAACAAAACCTTTATGTTACGGGGATCCTGTCAGCACAGCTTTTATGTAATGCTGTGTCTATAAATGATTCTCAGCCACCTTGAAAATGTACAGCCTCATAAGAAGTCATTATAGTTATTTTATTGAGATCTTAAAACAGAATTTCACAAATCTCACATAATTTTCTAGAAAAATTAAGGGAAATGCATGCCATTATCATCAGGGTTGCCACGATTGACCCATGAAAAATTTCCATGATATTTCCATGATTTTTCCCTGATTTCAGAAAAAATTCCCTTATTTTTTATCCATAGAATTTCCTACGATATCTATTTCTAGATGAAGTTCTGCGCTTTCTTTCTTTAAGCGTCGCCTTTTTTCTTCCAACTGACTCAATTGTTCAGCCTTTCGTTTTTTATTCAAGTAATTTTGAATTAAGTTTTCTCTTTCTTTTTTTTGCGATTCAAGGTAATCTTCATATTTTCTACGCGAGTTCATCGCCGCTCGAATGAATTCCTTATTTATTTCAAATTTGTCTACTCCTCTTACACTGTGCACCTCGGCATAGACAAGTCTTTGTGCGATTAGGGATTTTGAGGATTGATTATCAATTAAACAGTGCTTATTAATAGAAAATCCACGTTCAATGTCAGCGTTGCCATGAAACATTACCAAAATTTTCTTGAGAATGGGTAACAAGTACGATTGCTCATCTGTTTGTCTAGCTTTAAGCAATTGTATCCAAAAATATCAAGCGATCTTTTTCCTTGTCATATGTCAAAAACTACAGTATCACTCATTAAAAGTTTGAATTCTTTATCAGCTTTATCTGCTTGCAGGGTAGTGATTCGTTTTTCTCCCAACATGAAATCGAAACAGAATTCGAGTCTTGAATGACTAATGTTTTTTGATTTGCTGATCAATGTTGGATTGCAAAAACTCATAGATTCCAAGAATTTGTTTTTAACCGGTGACTTTTCTAAAAGTTAGTAGGCCAAATGTTTCAGCGTCTTGAAGCAACTATTTTTAAAGAACAAGATGTCTGTTTCCGATGCTCCCGATTTCTTTAGGGCATTGCGGGTTCCATAGCCTGAGTCGATGTTTTTGATATTAATTGTATTCTCTACGTTTTGTACATCTATGTCCAAGATCGGAACGCTCGACAATGCATCCTTCTTAACAAATTTTTCCATTAGACTAGTCACAGCAAGTTTTAAATCATCGTAAAAAAAGGAACCATTGGTTTTTCTGCCTGATACAATCTTAAAAAAGGTTCCAATTCATTGAATATACTGATAAAAGATTCCAAATTAGCTTCTAGCAATGGCTCCTTCAAACAATCAGACAAAAACTCGAAATTTGGGACGGTATGAACTTTACCTTTTTCTTTGTAGTAATTTCACACTCGAAACGTGCTTCTTGCATGCTTCCGAGGATTTAAAGTGTCTCCAAAAAATGTCCCGATAGCGTAGATTTAATCTAAAAAAATTTTCGCGGCTCCTTTTTTCCCTGATATTGATGAAATTTCCCTGAATTTCCCATGATCAAAAAATTTCCATGATATTTCTATGATTTCCATGATTTCCAGAAATTGTCGCAACCCTGATCATATATTCTATATAGACCTACACTATAAGATCTTTTTCCGTTTTTATAATCTCTTCTGCGATAGGTCGATAGCACATCCCTTGTATTTTTTCCTTTCAATTTCACTTTATTTCCAAGGACAAACCCATAAAATCTAAATGGCATCCCGCGAGTACTTATACCCCATCCCCTATTCCCCTTACTCACAGATAACAATCGCATATACCAAGGCAAGACCTTTCAGAAACTCACGTCCTCGAGTTAGTTAATTAACTCTGACACACACATTTCCCTAAAGTGGATACTGCAATTTGACCTAAAGAAAATGCTTACAAAATGCATCTTTCTGAGATTCTCAAGGTTCATTTCCGATTATCACACGGAAAAGATATGTCCTGTAAAAAGTGTAGAATTATTTCAGGAGTCTTGGACGGTAACCAAATTGTTGGAGATCTGGGGAGACTTTCGATAAAAGATTCCAAACTTTTCATTGCTAAATTTAAACGAGTCTTGTGATTCTCGATAATAGTGTAGGAAAAATATTTTTCTATTTACTACATATAATTTCAATAAGAAGCCGAACGCAGTTCACGACAAATTGTAGAAAAGTCAAGAATGTTTTTAATTCGGTTCGGAAGAATATGTGAATATTTCTGAGTCTCGATGTGCACAGTCGACTATCAAACGGGGGCAGTTCTGAACGTTCGAAATGAAGATGGCTCTGACCTACTGCAACATTAGGCTTGTCCTTTAACGCAAAAACCGATTGAGAATTATGCCTACATATGTATATGGTTCAACAAATTTAATGTTAAATTAATCGATCTGGCTAGACTTCTCAGTTCATAAACTGTTTGCTGCATTTTTGCATAAAAAATAAATGTTCCTCTTCTTCCTATAGTAAAAAAAAAGGTTTCCAATCTTTCCAACCATCCAAATTTACAATTTTCATTTAAAACAAATCTACCTGGAAATTATGAAAGGAATCAGACTAAACTCTTTACCATGACTCACTACAATTTTTCATGAAATAATTATAAATAAAAAATAAGGTTAAAAATGAGTGCAATGTTTTCTTGGATAACTAACTAAATGGATTTTTTGGGCTCCAAATTACCTGAGTAAAAACTATGTTTCAACAGAAGAGTTAAATTTTCAAACCGAAAGGTGAATCTTGAAAAGATGAATTTCAAACAAAGTAGTTCAACTTACAACCAATTTTGCGAGAAGTAGGAAAATTGATAGAAAATATTCTTCTCTATCTCACGCGGCACATCGAGACTTTTTGGAAAAATATTTTGAGAATTTTTATAAAAAGTCTGCATGTGACGCATAAAATTGAGGAGGATATTTTTTATAAATTTTCCTACTTCTCGAAAACTTGTATTATTATTCCCGGATGTAAAAACTTTTGATTTCAACACCTTTCCATATTCTAATATAAGTTAATTTTCGAACATAAATATGAATTTTGTACAAAAATGTGAAAATTTCAACTTGAAAATGTGATTTTTAATAAGAAAGGTTATTTTCTGCTAAATAGTTTAATATTCGAAAGAAAATTTCATTTTTCGAAATTTTAATTTTAGGAGTAAGAAAAACACAAAAATAGATGCAATATCTTCTTTTATAATCAACAAAATAGATTTTTTGAGATCCAATTACAATTGATTTTTTGTGTTTATTTCAAGTTATTAAAGGAAAATGAAATATTAGAAATTGAAAAACTAAAAATAATCCAATGACATAGCTATAATACATATAACATTTATATCAAACATAGAAAAAAAATATTCTACACCAAAGTAATAAAATCGAATATGACTCGGGGCAACGAAGATTTTTAACCCAGCACTGGTCGTTTCTCACAAGCGGTAAGAATTTTTCTGGTTAGTATATAAGGACCATGTTAACCGATATTCTAAAATTTGTTAAACATAAACGAAGTCGAAACGGATTAATCAATTTCGATGAAACTTTTTATAAACATGATAAATAACGTGTACATATTCCTTCTTTTTATTGAGAAAATTGATAAATAAATATACCATAGGATTCGAATTCTGAAAGGAGAATTAGAAATTTCCAGAGCGTGTTCACACAAGCCTATTATCGACCAAGTTAAGCTGATTTTTCACCAGATTCTAGGGAAGATTGCTCACAATGATTATTTTACAAGTTTCGACGTTTGCATAATATTATTCGGGGATTGAAAAAATACGCTGACCCCGAAATGGAAAAAAAAAATTCTTCAGATTAAGTCGACTGTAGATCAGAATTCTATATCAATGTGGTCAGAAAAATTCATCCATGTTTGTGAAAATTAGAAATTATTGCCAAGATAAGGTAATTGTATACTTCGCTGACTTTTCCAATGTTTGGAGGAGGATGTTTTAAATGTTCCCAAGAATCTCCTTCCTAATCCAAAAGTAAAATATCAGTCAAGAGAGACCAAGCAACATTTTTATTTTTCTCAAAAAACACAAAAATTATAATAATATAATAGCTGGCACCTTCGTTTAGAGCCGAGGAGAATAAGAGGAGGGCGGGGATCTGTTTGCCCATAGTGACAGCAATAATACTCGCGTTTACAGTTTTTCACGGAAATATAATAACTATTTATTCTTCAAAATAATTTTTTTATAACAGAATTCTTATTTTTCTTCAAACTAATCCAGAATTTTTTTATCAAATCAAATTGAGATAAATTCACATCAATCAAATATTTCATCAATGAATTCCACTTATTGTGGATTAATTTTTATACATAAAATTTGATAAATTTGAAATATTAGAAGAGCCAAAAATAGGAATTCCTATAAAGAACATTAAAATTATACTACGTTTCTTTAATGAATGATATATAGTTTCGAATATTATGTTTATTGAAAAAAGTAATGGTCCAAAACTCGGAAAGAGGAGGAAAAATGGAGAAGTTCTCTCACACCTTACTCATTTTCCAACTCAAAAAATTACCAATAATGACTATTCCTCGCAGAGTTTGATGATTATTTTTTCCGAACCTATTTTGACAATTTGGTTGAAAATTCATGGACTTGGTTAAAAGTGGTTCTTTCTTAGTTGTAAATTTGACAAATTCCGTTGAAAATCCATGGACTTGGTTAAAAATGGATCTTTTTTAGTTGGAAATTTAACAATTTGGTTGAAAATTCATGAATTTGGTTAGAAATGGATCTTTCTTAACTGTTTTGACAATTTGGTTGAAGATTTATGGATTTGGTTAGAAATTGGTCTTTTCCTGCAATTTGGCCAAAAACTCATGGAGTTGTTTAAAAATGGATCTTTTTTAGTTGAAAATTTGGTGGAAAATTCATGGAATTGGTTAAGAACGGTTCTTTTTTAGTTGAAAATTTGGTATAAAAATTCATGGGCTTCATTAAAAATGGATCTTTCAGTTGGAAATTTTACAGTTTGGTTGAAAATTTATGGACTAGGTTAGAAAGGGTTTTTTTCCAAAATGTGAAAATTTGTTAATTTTCTTAAAAAATTGTCTTTTTCGTTAGAATAAATTGGTTGAAGTTTCGTTTCATTTTTGTTGAAAAGTAATTTTCCAACTGATTCAAGCATCATATTTTCTATTTGCAACTCACGCTTTTCAATTAAAAATCCAACTATTTGGTTAAAAATTCATGCATTTGCTGAAAAGTGTCTTTTGGTAGAGAAATAATCTCCATGGTTGACAATTCATCTTTGCAGATAAAAAATGCAGCTATTTGGTTAAAAATGGTACTGTGGTGTTGAAGCTCAAATTATTTTGTTGAAAGTGAAGCTTCTTCGTGAAAGTAATCTTTTATGGTGGAAATGCATGTTTGATAATAAATTTTGTTCTTTTGAATTAAAAATTTAACTTTTGTGGTAGAAAAGTAATATTCCTCGGTTCAAAATTAGATTTTCTTTGAGTATTCATCTTGTTGATTAAAAAATTGAACTGTTTTATGCTGCAAATTAAAGTTTTATGTTGAGAATTCAATTATCTTGGTACTTCCATTTTTTTCGCTCGAAAATTCAATAGTGTTGTCAAAATGTCCTTTTAGCCTAAAAATTCACATATTATGGTAGAAAATTCGTCTTTTTGGGTTGCAAATGACAAAGAACGAGTTTGCGTACTGCGGCATCGTTTTACTGGGAACGTCATCGCTTTGCGAGTTCATAACGCGCGTATAGACGATTCAGATAAAAAATGAGATAGTTTTTATCTCGATTAATGACTTTAATATTTTTTTATTGCAAATTAAATGTTTATTATATGACAAAGAGTTTCAATAATTGGTAACTTTTATAAGTACCCAACAGAAGGCGGTGTGAATTAGTTTATTGACCGAGACTTCAACATTGTACATTTTTTAGGTTGGGGAAGCAGCCAATAGCTACCATCCATATCACGTCACATGTGTTTTGTGTATCATTTTTTCATCTTATTATGAGAGTCCTCTTTATCGTTGATACACAAAATAATAGTAATAATAATTATTAGTATTACATTAATTCGACTGCATTGAATACCTTAGTATAGGTATTATTGGTTAGACATATATTTTTCTCGAAAATGTAGAGAATATCTCTCGTGAGTATGCTCCCTAGTGTGATTCCATAACAAAATGGGTCCTTTCAATATGGACGTACACAATCATTTAGACACTTGAATGAATGTATTTCGTTGTAGAATTTGAAGTGACAATTACTACGTAACATAATTTGAAACATTTGTTTACATTTCTAGAAAAAATGTGGGATTGCCGGGTGGTGTAATCATGAGAGAAAATATTTCTGTGCCTTCGACACACCTATCTTCGACCTACATAAGATAGAACAGGTTAGCAGCTGGGGAGACAATGGCACCCTATATCGATCTATCTCTCAACCGCTTCCTTAACTGGTTCTTTTTGTACCCCCGCTGTTACCTCTGGATTGACGACCACCAATGAATGCAGATTTACCGGTTGGGATCTTCCATGTAATATGTATCTCCTATTATGTATTTTGATTTGTATTCCAACCAATCGACCTTCGGGTCCATAATCCTAGGTCAACGACTTCGCCTCATGGGAAAATAGAATGAACACCCGACTGCATTTCGTTATTTCTTTTGGATGAAAAAAATACTATGGAGTATGTACCTCTACAAAATTATCAAGAATTATATTTTGCTATGATAATTTACGGAAATGTACGCCTCCAAAAATTTTACGAGAGTTTATGATTTGTTACTTTCATCTACTATGAATACTACTTGTTCGGAATGCAATGAAGTAAATTTGTAAAATTTGTTGCACAAGTTCCAACAAAATATCGTGAAACTCCGTAAAAATCTTCGTGCAGGCATAAAGAGCTATTTGCATCAGGATTTTATTTTCGCAGGCAGTCCGTCCTTGAATTATTAAAGTTCACCCTAACCTCAAAGAGCTGCCACCACATTTCATGTCAACAATGGAATTCTGCAACGAAAATTATTTCAAAAAACCATGCTCCATGGGATTATTTCTTAATGTTATGACCAATCATAAACAATAACTAAAAGTACTGCAATGTTTTACTGATATAACTTATCGCATAAAAACTGAAGAGTACTATTAAACTTCCACCACTTTAACTTTACAATCATACAACACGGAGAAAAAAGAGTATGCTGGTCTTACAGAAATGACAGCTTACATTTTTCTGTAATGCTTCCAAAGAATACTGTCAAACCTGTGAGATTCAGTAAACATCTCTGTGAGATTTACAGAAAACGTCCATAAATCTGTAAGCTACCTGGAAATTCTGGAATGATTACAGGAAATCATGTGAGGTCTAACGAAAAGTTATGATGTCACTATTTTAACGTAGAAAACCTGTTACACAAACAGATTCTTCCTCTGCCTAAATCCTTCATCATGAATCATCATGAAGCATCGTGAAATGTATTATCTCCAAAAGTTTATATGTTTATATTCGACGTTTGATGTTAAATCTGTGTAAAAGAATGAGATGTGCCACTGTATATCCATTATGATGATCGACAGTACTAAGCTCTCACTTTCAATAAAATTCTCAACTTGAGAGCATCGATCGAAATATTTCCAAAAACTGTTTAATTGAATGTTTAATTATCAAGTCACTACGTCTTCCGACAACCATCGTTTTTGTATATATTAATCCATCAAAGACCATGCTAACAATTATACTTCACATTACACTAGGATGGATACTCCGTAACAAAGTTTCTTTTTTTATTTAATAAAATTACTCAAATATCTTCTGACGACAGGAAAGTAAAAGGTTATATAAACCCATAACTGACATAAAGCTGAAGCTCAAGGTTATATAGGCTATGAGTATCGAAAGGTTACAGGATATGGGCATATATGCCCATATCCTTTCAATCCAGCTTGATTCCACTTCACACCAAATTCTATTAGACATCATTGTCTCTCCCTTTCATCCGCTTGCACTCCAGATCATGTGAATGCAAACTACTTCTAAATTAGTGTGTATAAAAGAGGAGACCGGAAGTCTCTTTATAGGTACCGATTCGTTGACCCGTTTTGGTGATCCTGTGAGTCGACTAAGTACGAAATTACCATACAGGGTTGGTGACAGTGACACTGAAGTGTTATTTCCATTCCCCTAAAGTCGGCATATTGGGGGGGGGGGGGGCTTAGTTATATTATATCATGTGTCCAGAAATCTGTATCGATAAGGAAATTATGAGAGAAACAAAGAAACACATACATTTTATCCTTATTTGGCTTTTAAATTTTTGGAACCAAGATGGCGGCTTGCATATTCCCACCTTATAGAAGGCCTTATAGTCAAACACGTGATGATAACTCACCTGCAACAAACAATAAAAATTTTCATTAGTTTCAAATCATAACTATCAATAAGAGATTATGCATAAAATATTTGTGTTTGCGCAGTTTCACAGTTTCTTCCAATTAATATACAATTAGAGAAAGAAAGCGAATTCATACATCATATTATAGTGAATATATACGTCCGCTGAAAATGGAAGAACTCAAAACACAGTAAAAACGTAGGTATGAACTGTGTTGCATGTAGAATTCGACCGAAGACATTCCCTTGGTAGTGCCGTTCAAAATATCTCTACATTTTTGTTTGGTTTGGAATTCCTCTTCACTACATCAGTGATAAACATTCCTTTTGTTTAGAGTGTAGCATTCACACTACCGTGAGTTATTTATGTTGCAGGTAAATACTACTCTGAAATAGGTGCTTGATTCACCCCTTATTTTACTGTGATTTTTCAGGTGATAAAGTGTCTTCCAATTGTGCTTAACATTGTGCCAAATATTGTAGTTGAAATTTGGAGAATAACTGTTCTCGCATATCCAATGGATTCAAGTAACCTAATTTTAAAAGTGGTCTGCTCCTGAGAGTCACCTACTCTTGGATAGTTTTCCCTATACCGAGTGACACTTTCAATTTCTTGGAACAGTGAAAGACTAGCATATTTCCTGCTGATCATTCAAGATTTTGATAATCATAAAAAAAGTAATAAATTTTTGAATCAAAAAGATTTCACAAGGTGTCGACGACGATAAGGCTAGGTCTCTAGGGAAGAGGAGGAGTTTAGCAGATATGGGTGAAGGACGTTACAGCTCTCCTGCACCCTCTCCATGCAGGCCAGATGCAAAATTGAAATAGGGTGAGGATGTGAATGTCGATATGAGAGGGATGCATAAACTTTTGTGGAAATATTTTCATGAATTCACATACGATAATGTGAGATTTGCGTTTTCTTCATGCATTAAGAAAACTGTTCCACTTAACCATTCAAGCATTTCGTTGGATGAACAAAATGATTTTTCTGCCACATTCTTTTGTTGGTCCGATCGGTCCAATCGAGCTGACCTTTTTTCATTAACGTGATGCGGAAATGAATGTTGATGATGCATTATGTCCAAATATTTATTCAGATTTTTATTGTCAATATAAAGGGTCGAACTAAAACGCACGTCAGTTAGTGTTTTCACTTTAAGGTGCTGATCACTGATCGGCATCAGCCGAGGTGAAAACCACTCGTCTAAAAATTTCCAGACGATATTGTCACCTATCCTAGCTTCAAAAATATCATAGGCATTATTGTTTATTTTTACCGTTTTTAATCATTATCATCAAAATAAGTATGTTTTAACAAAAAGTCTTGCTGTGACAACAAAAGCAGCTTAACAAAACAGTTGTGTTGCGATAACTTTTTTCTTCTCGATGTACACATATTTATATTCATATTCAGTTTATTGGAGCTCAACAGTTGAAAAATCAATACTAGAGCAACAATGTGATTATTCACATGCAAATAAGCTATTGGCAACATTTTTTGTTCAACATTTAATGAGTATAGCATTATGAAAATGAAATTTTAATTATATATAAATTCTTAGATGTTAAGCATCAGTTTTTGAGATAAATTCAAGAACCGCATAACAAAAGCTTTCAAGCAAAGTCACAAGTAGATTAGTATCATGCTGCGTGTTCGTGAAGAATTCAATACTTCTCTCACCTCAAAATCTCAAATTCAACATTATTTTGTCCGTTCTCGTGGTATGCAATACTGCTCGACATTTGTGTGAGAGGTGATTATTTAGCGAATATGGAGGGGGAGCTGGCATCTTCGTTTAGAGCCGAGGAGAATAAGAGGAGGGTGGGGGTCTGTCTGCCCATAGTGATAGCATTACTACTTGCATCATCCATCGAAAGGTATACCGATAATAATCATCTCTGAACTATAGATTCAAAATAATGTAAGGTTTGTTGGAAACAATTTTTCAATCTACTAGCTTTTTTAGAAAACATATATATTTTCAGATAGAGTATACATCATTTTTAGTCTATATATAAACTATCGATAGATTATGCATGATTTTACGTATGCTTTCCTAAACCTCTTAACACACTGCCAGGGGTACGTCCCGTGTTTTGAAGGAAAGTTCCCCGATCGATTTTCGTTCTAATTTTCTACGTTTGAGACGGAAGTTGTACCAGTGTTTTTGTTTCCCAAGAGGAATTATGCTGGTGACATTTGCTATCGCATAGCTTTCTAAACTGGGTCAACTGGGGAGTACTGCTGCATTGTCGACAACAGTCCATTTCATTAGCGCTTAATTAAATGTGCCGGCCGGCAAAGTAAGAGAGAGCCATGTGTTCAAGTTTAGTGAGATGAAAAAAGAGGAAATGCACTTGTTTTGATAGCACGCGCACTGCACTATTTAATGGAAGTGCAGGCGAACCGTGAAGGATTTCCTGCATTCGCTTCGTAAGTGGCTATCACTTTCATTTCACTCTGCAGTTTTTCAAGATTACCCACTCATTTCATTATGCTATATATTTCAAGGTACGCTTCAAAGTGCTTTCCAATACTTCAGAATCCAGATTAAATTAAACAAAAGTTCTCATAGCCATTTACCGACATGCATCAAATGTTGATTCTCAACGAAGTAGTTTAATTCTCTCCAAAAAAAGTTAAAAACCCAACCATTAAATATAATTATCCAACAGAAAAGTTGATTCAAAACCATATATTTGAGTTTTCAGCCAATAAGGCGAATCTAAAAAGTAGATAAGTAAGGCCTGTCCTAAACCAAGATCCCTATT
Source organism: Neuroterus valhalla (assembly GCA_011762715.2). Taxonomy (NCBI): domain Eukaryota; kingdom Metazoa; phylum Arthropoda; class Insecta; order Hymenoptera; family Cynipidae; genus Neuroterus; species Neuroterus valhalla. The sequence continues at coordinate 26,233 of WSXT02238840.1, forward strand.
ACCGACATATTACCGACATCGAGAAGCTGTAGTGGTTCGTATCCATGCTAAGCTTCCAGAATATTCTATGACTTTCCTGAAGACAACCAACAGATTAGGTTGAAACGTCGGTTGTTTTTCATTTTATTGATTTGAATTAAATCACTGGCTTGGAATAATCTTTTGTCGTTTTACTTGAAAAGTTTGTTTTAAAGGCTGGAATAACGGATCTCTGGTTCCTATTGAAGTTGAACGAATAAATCGATCAGAGGAAGTGTTATTCACTCCTTGAATTGAAAAGTTGTGTTTCAACTCTATAAATAAGTTGAAAATTTGTTATTTTAAAGCTCTCCACGAAAAAAATCACAAATAAATGAAAAAAAATTATTTTATTGCTCTCATATAACTGGCAAAAAAAAATCCCATATAGCGTAGTTTTCGAATCTTGTAATCAGCTATCTCTGAAGGAATTTTCAGCAACAAAAACGATGGCCCTTGGAAGGAAAATATGGCATTTGAAATTTTTCAGACATTGGCATTTGAGATTGTCTTTTGCAAAAAAACTCAACGGAAAAGAAAGAGCATTAAAATCCACGTCAAACGGGCAGAACAGATTGAAAAAAGAACAAAAATTGAGAAAATGCGAGGCATTTGAGTATTTTTGTGCGACGACGCACAAAGGTTCAAGATCCTAGATTCGCGGCCAAAACTCAAAAAGTTAATATTTATGATTTCTCGAATGCTCATATCGCGTTTTTTGGGTTACTGATTTCAAAAATGATATCAAATATTCCAAATTTAGAATGGCGGACCCAAAATGGCGGGAATTGGTCCAAAATTTTCCATTGTTCCCAGGAAAATAAGTACAAAGGGGATTTTGGGTCGCTGATTTTAAAAATGATATTCAAAACTCAAAATTCAAAGTGGCGGACCCAAAATGGCGGACACTTTTCCAAAACTTTCTATCGTTTTCCACGAAAAGGAGTACAAAAGGGTTTTCTGGGTCGCATATTTCAAAAATCATATCTCAAATTCGAAATTCAAAATATTGGACTTAAAATGGCAAACATTTTAAGCTCAGAAGGATCATTCTCAAAGCCTCTCGCGAGGGTTGATAAATAGTAAAAGAATCAGCTGGTATACCGAGAAACTTCGTCTCTAAAGTCGTGATTCCATTTTCAAGATTCAGGTCCTTGAAGGATTCCACATATTCGAAAATTTCGAGACGTTTTCATTTCACGACCTGCGTCTTGGATCCTGTCAATAACGGAGTAAAAAATATATTGTATTTTATTCTGAAGTCGCTTTTGTTTTACAATTTTTTCGTTACATTTATTACTGTTACATATATTTATTGTTTACATATTTATGGTTTTTCATATTATTCATTCATTCGTTATACTTTTTGATGAGAAAATTGATACTTTAACTGATAAATACTCTAATTTCATAATTGGTAAAATTCAATTTGAACACCCTTTGTATTGTGTCCAGCACATTCCAAACGTTCCCAAGGGTAAATTCGAACGTCAATGAATAAATTGCTTTCATTTTGAATGAGGATCTTTTCGGCATGGCATGTGGCGCGTAGGGAATCATGGATTGGTGGGCCATAGCGCAGGAGAACATTCCCACGCAGTTGTAGAAAAAGCGCATTTATTTCTACGGGGGCAGCTCGAGGCAGCTTTTGTTGAAGAAATAAAAAATTCGATACTTTTTGGCAATCGAAACGGAAAATACTGGCGCGCGCACTCGCAGGCAAAAAAAGAATTCACTACGTATATTCCTGAATTATATGGAAAAAAAAAGTTTAGACGTGCACATTTCACTGCCAATATCATTAGCATACTTGTTCGAACGCTCGAAACTCGAGAAACAAACTGATGGGCGCGCATTTGTCGAAAAGTCAAGTTCAACTGCTCGCCACAAGGACAGTTTTGAGTAAAGTGACTTGCCCTTTTACAAAATAATGTTCCAAAACCCCTTAAAGAAGTATGAATGATTTCTACCTCAGCCGGTAAACTTCGAATTTGGAGGTTTTGGCTAGCTTTTTTGGATCTTGATTCACTGTGCGACGTCAGAAACCAATTGATGAGAGTTGCTCTACTGCGCTGCCTGATTTGAGTTGTAATCGGTCTACTATTGAAGATCAGAACGAAAATAAGTAAAACTGAAACAACTCAAGATTTCAAGAGCGTTTCACAAAGAATGATTATTTCTGGAAGCCTATTTCTTTTCTATCTTCCAGAAAGTGAACTTTTGCCGCATTGGCGGAAGAACCTGACTTCTTAACTCACCTCCAATACCCTGGCGACCCTATCAGACACATATTTGTTCACGTACGTGCAACCACACCCACATCTATAATATTTTTCTCTGTGGAAAACTTTCCTGATTGGCCCAGTTCGCTCGGCATACTCAAAACGAAAGAGGGTGAAACATTTAAAAAATGCCACGGACATGGGAAAAAATGTTGAATGAAAGAAGAGAATAAAGAAAAACACAAATCGTATAGATTTCTAATCTTCTTAGGATACAAATGGTTGTAAACGGCTGAGGGGAGTGATTCCCTTGAAAGGATCACTTTATACCTTTTGACACGATTAGCACTCTTTTATGGGAGCTATATTTTCTTCCATTTATATTCATTTTATGTTAAGACTTAGTTCCTACCTTTCAGCATTGTTATCAATCTTTATTATTCTAATTCAATTTGGAAATCGGTATGACAACAGTCTTTTTTTGTATTCACTCAATATTATAGATTACCAAGAAATGTAATGGTCGATTCTTGAACCAGAAAATATTTTCAGTTCCGATGAAGAAACATTCAGATTCTACCATCAAAGACGAACTTTTAACACAATAATTTGAGTTTCTACTGAAACTGATTGGTTTTTACCCAAACAGTTCAAGAGGCGAAATCTTCAGAATACAGTTGAATTCTTCATAAAAGTAACATAGTTTTTGAATGAGAAATATGATTTTCAACAACATAGTTTTTCTTTCATGAAAGAAGTAGATTAATAATCACACATGTGAATTTAAAAAAAAATATGTAATCTCCAACCAAATAGTAGAGTTTCTGCCGAAAGAAACAAATGCTCAACGAAAAATAAAATAGAAGAATTTGAAATTGAAGAGATAAAACTTTGAAAGAAAACAGTCTGATTTAATTCATCTCGTTTGATTAAAGGTTTTATAAATTTTTGGTTGGAAATTTATTTGTTTTGTGAGAAAGTAATATTTCATGACAAAAATTCAACTACGTAATCAAAATTTAGGATACTCTGTTAAAAATTGATATCTTTTTCTTCTTGGTTGACAATTTCTCTTTTGATAGAATTTTTCTTCATTTTTGATTGAAAAGTAATTTTTTGAATACAAAATTCAACTTATCCATATTCAACTAGAAATTCATCAATTTGATTGAATATTCATGTATTTGGTTCATGAATCTCCTTTCTAAGTAGAAAATCAATCTTCTTCAATTAAAAGATCATCTTATCGATTTGCAAAAGAAACATATATTTTTTAATTTTAATCTTTTTTATGTTACGATGTTAATGTTTTTGTCTACTTGGACCAAGTAGACAAAAACATTAACATCGTAACATAAATAGACATGCCTGGTCAAAAACTGTAACATCAAACTTGTTAATCTTTTTTGTTAAAAATCAAGTTTTTCTATAAAAGATTCATAATTTGAGTTGAAACTTCATCTCTTTGGCTGGAAGTTTCAGTCTTTCGTTAATTTCTCCTTGTTTTTTTGAAAACTTACATTTTTGTCTGAAAAAGGATTTTTCTTCGAACTTTGAAAATGATCTTCCCTTCAAGAAAATTCATTTATTCTATTGAAAGTTTACCTTCTTGAATATTGTAAAGAACTTTTACTTTATTAAAATAAAGTTTATTCATGTAAACAGTACAATACTTTAAAATTAATTTGAAATTCCGAGTTCGGTGACCAATTTGCCTTTTAACTTCGAGAGACTTCGTTTTTCTGACTTTTTGCGTATTGAAATATGTGTTTAAAAAATCGTCCTTTTTTCTATTTCGACCCCAGATTTGGAATCAGCGGCAAGAAATACATCAGAATTATCCCCTTGAGGCCGCTGAACCCAGTACTTTGTGGTTTGGTGACACTGTACAGAGGATGAAAGCCTGGGCTTTCGTGAAGAAAATTTAATATTCGGGATTCCGAGATTAGTGACTGTTTGTTTTCTAACCTCAATAAACGTTGTTTTTCTAAAAGTCGTCTTTGTGACTTGAGTATGCAATTGTTCAGTAGTAAATATATCTGCTCTAATTGAGGATTTTACTACACTCAGATCTCTCCAAACAATGCCAGCATTAGGGGTAGATGGCCCTATCGCGAGCGAGCACGCTAATGTCAACACTCAGGGTCGCGCATAGTCACTGAACGCCGCACGCAGAGTCATCAAGTAAAAAACTTCAAACTACGTAGTACCGCCCTGTCTACTTGAGCGATGGCCTTCAGTGTACGCTCTCGAGGCTTGCGGGGGGGGGGGGGGGGGGGGGGGGGGCCAAGGGGGGGGGGGGGGTGTGCTCGAGGGGCCTTGCGCAGAAGGGGAGGTTT